>NW_010584846.1:522036-540226 GCF_000705375.1 Tinamus guttatus | reverse complement strand
TCCTTGTGCAGTGCTTTGGGCTCTTTGAAAATGAAAAATGTTGCATGCAATAAATATTACTTACTATATATAACATATATAGTTGAGTGTATAACTTAACATAATATGCTATTTATCTTAAACATATTCAGTTTGCTTAGCAAGAGAGAAAATACATTGAGTTAACACCATTCTGTTGAATGCAGCTAATGAAACACCAGTCAGTCCATATCTTTTTGTGACATTCCATTTGGCATGCTATACACACATATGTTGATAAGATTGTCATCTCTTTGATATGTTCCAGGTACTGTTGAAATGAATGAAGCAATATCTCTAAACCACACCGAGAAAAAAAAAAGAAAAAGCAGAAAAAAATCCCAACCCTGCTAAACATGCTGACAGTAATATATTGGGTTTGCTATCTTTATATTCTAATCAGTGCATAGGATTTTGTAGCTTTATCAGTTATAGAATGAATACGCTCACTCAGACTAAGAGCTTAGGCACAATGCTGAGTTACAATAGGGTAACTCACCAGTCACCATCTGAGCTGTTTGTACTCTTCCATTATTTCTCTTGGTTGCACCAGTTTGAGGCACAATGCATTACATTGTACAGACAGACTAATATCTTGAAATGGTTGTACATATATAGTATCTTGAAATGGTTTTCTGAAAGTGATGCAGTAGTTTTTACGAGTTCCCAGTGGACAGGAGTTAAGATAACATCTTAGAAATATATTGTTAAGTGAATGTATGGTGCATCGATCTCCCATGCCATCATGGGTACATGTGACATAATGCAGGATTTCCTGAGGTAAGATTTATGTAGATAGAGAAGGATGATAGAGATTGTTATTAAGTCTAAGAATTTTTCCATAAAATACACATCTATTTTTTCAAACACTAAGAATTTTGGCAAAGAATGGAGATGCCTTTCCTCCAGTTTTTCCATTTACTAACAAGACCAGATTTGCCAGGTTTTCTAGACGTGAAATTCCTCAGCTTGTATAGCCCATCAAACAGTATTCATTAAGGAGTTAAACATAAACAAATTAATATTGATTAATACAGTCATTGAATAAAATCTTTCTCTTTGTGAGCTTAACACTGCAAAAAATTGTTAAAGAAATTGTATTTTATGATGAGGAACGTTATCATGAAAAGTACATATAAATGGAATCACACCTGCCAGGGGAAAAAAAAATCACTTTAAAAGGAAGTGTTAAAGTTCAATCAACTCCTGCTGTTTCAACAGAAGGACTGTTAAAATAAGGAAGTATGAATTACATAGCTTCAAATAAATCATGTTTGCATGGCTTTAGGGGACAGACCACTTTGTTCTGGAATGCTGGCTTCCAAAGTGAAAACAATGTTCATTGAGCATGACTTTCTTTGCAACTTAATGCAGTTCTTACCAAAACAATGCTGCCAATATGCTCAACAGGTTCCTCTAGCCAACACATCTTTAGTAGAAATTGGCAGAATATATTTCACCCATTTGAATGAGTAGCTTCAATATATTGCATTTGGGTAATTGTCTTGGTCGGTTTTAAATCCTGCAGCAAGTTTGATAGCATCATCCTATTAACAAATAGAATTTGTAAAGCTTTTTTAACTTGTTGCCAAAAGAAATTCAGTATAATTTGGAATTCTTTTTTCTAAATGAAAAATCTTTAATCCAGATGGTCCTATCAGAGTTAGAGAGTAGATGATGTGAGACTAGGGGAAACATCCAGAAAAGACATACAGTTGCAAGTAAAAATAAAGTTGGGATTTTTTTTCTTTAAAAGTGATATTCTTAGTGTGTCAGAATCAATACCATTCTCTGTAGTTTCTGGTCTCCAACAGTGAAAACACCACCTTAATAGTTAACATTTCATACCCACTCAGCTGGAATGGGCTGACACCTTTAAATAGAATGTCTGTCTATCTGGGTGAGGTCAACCTCAGCACAGGTTTGCATGCTTTTTTTTTTTTTTTTAGCTTTTCCCTATTAATAAGACATGACATGTAACCTGCTGAGTATTCAGAATAGCTTTTTATATCTGCAAGCAAAAGCTACGGCTTTTAGGACAGCAATCATTTTCAAGAAATACACTTTCCAAAAGACAGGATGTGTACAACTAAGCCTGGAAACAAACAAACAAACAAACAAACAATTAACTCTCCTTTCACAGATTCCATAAATATGTGATTGGCAATGCCATTCCTTTTCCTGCAGATCCCCTCCCACAGAAGCCTGGAAAACCAATTTTGGTAAAACTCAGCAAATAAACAGACAGTCATATAAAACTTCTGAGCTTCCAAATATTCTTCCTTCATCAAAATACCAGAAGCATGTAGCTCTGCAAAACATTACTATTCTCAGATAAATGTCAAAATACCTCACAAGAAACCTGAAAGAAAAGAAACTGGTTAGAACTTAACTATATCAGGAGTACAGCTCTCATCACCATCACTAAAGTAGCATATCTGTTTAATCACCAAGGTAGTATAATTTTTTTCTTACTTCTGTTTCTTTCCAAATTTTCTGACTTTTCTTTAAAAGAAGTGCTGTTTTACTCAATGCCCATATTTGTCTCTGTGTTAGAGTGCAATAGCTCACTCTTCCAAAGATGAGTGAGCTACTCCATGACAATCCCAATTTATATGAAATATTGCTTTGGAAAACAAAATCAATGACATCATGTCATATACTTAGTCCCCTACGAGTTCACAATGTAACATTTTTATCTATCAAAATATCTGTAAGAAGATCTTAGAAATGATTTCTTTCACAGTAATTCAACAAGGTGACTGTACGACCATGGGAAAGTCAGCAGAAACTCATTCTGAAACAAGCTAAATTGGCAGAATACTCTGCACAATCAATATTTGTCACTTAAACTCCCTATTACCAAAGATGAAATGGAGGCCAAATCCGATCAGTTTAAGAAATTAAGTAAAATATGATTCTGCTTAACTTCCTTCTATTTTGATGGTGATAGAAACAGAAGTTCCTATTGAAATTGGATTTTAAATCAGATTACTAAAGAAATAGGTTATTTACATGTAAATAATATATGATTTTTCAATTTTCAGTTCTCAAATAACTCATAAATAAGTGCAATAAATTCTAAAGTTTGAGGAGAGATAGAAAGATAAGTGAAAAGAAAGAGACGAGTAATGGAGAAAGTTGGAATGAGAGAATAAGAGACTGGTGTCTACAAAGTGGGTGAAATGCAGACATCTGTCTGTCTTACTAGACACATCTGTGGACCATGGTGGTGACTGGGAGCTCTGCAGTAATGCATCCTCTCTTTGTCTCACTAAATCCCCACACAATGTTCCCAAAAAATCTCTGGAAAGGGAGGGAAATTGCAATACCCCAATCCCTCTTCAGTAACTCTACCCCATGTCATCCTCAAAAGCCCTCCACCTTGACCTCTGCAGTAAGAAAATTTCTTGAGAGATGTTAGCATGCCAAACTCCCAGGCTCTGTGTAATCCCAGATAAATCTTTGGAACCCCTTGCAAAGAATTCACAGAGTTACTGGAAGAGAATATATCTGTAGCACAACAGGCTAAATGTCAGCACTGTTCAGCTAGCATCTCCTATTAACTTGCACCTAAAATCACCTGTCACAAAGATAGGTTAGACTTCAGGCAACACTGCACTTGTTTTTAGAGATGACAGATCTTAACACCTGAAAGCAGATTATAGTAAATTTACACATCGATTTAGTTCAGAAACGTCATGACACATTTAATAGCCTTAGAAAATCTCACTCCCATGATTGATTACTGGTAGTTTGACACCATCAGAAACAAATTTTACTGAATTACATAATTATTTTCCTTCAGAGAAGAAAGTATGGTCTGCTTTGCTTCCTTGTGTTTTTTCTTGTGTGGACATTTCATTATCAGCAAGTCCTAACTCAACATTTATTGTAAGGGAAGAACCTCTTTTACTTCATTGGAAGTGGGATTGGTCCCAATTATGACAAAATATTCTCAAAGAGCTACTTCATTTTGTGTATGTCTATTTACTACTTGTCTTTTAATACTTACAGTATTCTTCTGTCTTAACAGCGAGATGAAGTAGGGAATAATCTTAGTATAATACTTTGACAGAAAAAAATTCACATCCAAATTAAAACATGACATAAAAATGTGAATGTTTTTTAAGAAGGAAACATGAAGGTAAATCATGATGGTAATAATCACACCTACCAAGAAAAAAAATAGGGAAAAAAAAAAAAAGGAAACAAAATAATGAAAATTCTCAACAACACATTCTTTCCCTGAATAGCACAGTGTATATTATGATTCACATATATACATGAAAAAGCACAGGTAGACACTGATACCAGAAAAAGAGTGTATAGATGAAATAGAAATTCAATATATTAAGTGCTGAACCCGTTGTATTAAGGTTAGAGTGTTTTCTAAACCTGCACACATGCAAATTAGCAAGGCTTAGCACTACTCAAATCTAATTTGGATTGTTATTTGCAGTTCTAATTGCCAAACCCTCTGCACAAAACTAGTGATGGAATTCTACTTTCATTATCCCTCTCTTACAGCTGGTGGTAAATTAAATACTCAATATAGGATGATTTTCCTTTATTAAGACAAAAAGTGACATAGTGATTAAACTTAAACTGTCAGATGTTATTTCAAGTTACTATCTGTAACTTACTTTCACAGCAGAATGTAATTGTTTTCTTTTCAGATACCTTCATTTAAGCTTTTGTCAGTATTAAAAGGTGGCAATTGAACTGATATTTTTAAAGTATTAGACTTATTTTGCATCAGTTTAGAGAGTGTCATGACATTCACTCAGGTTTTAGATCACAAAATGTGATGTAAACTTCTTCAAAGATGATAGGAGAAAGGTCTTCTAATGATTTCAGTGATTTTTGGACAAACTTCATCTGGACAGACTTTCCAGAGAACCTCAAAGGAAAGAAAAAGAACATATAAAATGGCAGGAAATTTGTCCTAGATTTTTTTCTCATTTATTCTCAATCATTTAGATTCAATGCAGGAGCTTGATTGATTATAATTTACACAACTTTGCTATAAATAATTAATGAAGCTTGAAAATTTGCAGGAAAAATAGATTTCCAGTACAGCAGTACAGCAGAAAAGGTTGCACACATTTTTAAGTCATCAGAGAGATTTAGTGTACAGATATTTCTACACTTTTTTAAGGGTAGCAACACGACACCTATTTTGTTAATGCTTTGTAATGTTCATTTCATTAGATATAATGTTAACTGCTTGCTAACCTCAAAGAGGAAATTGCACTGAAACAGCTTCTATAGAGTAGTGTCTTTTTAGCTTATATCAAGAGACAATGAAAAAGTACATGCTATTTCCTAAAATCCTTTTATCCATGTGTGTAATGGCATATATCAAATATAGAATGTGGCTTGCAGAAACTATTTAACCATGATTTGTTTCTACTTTTCCACTATTTACAAAACTCTGTTATCTTAGGGAAAATATTCAAAGGCATTGACAGTACTTTGCATGGCACAAGAAAAAGAATTAGACTTAGTCCATGAGCATTAAAAAAAAAAAAAAAAAAAAAAAGGCAGAGTTATAAAGGAAAGTACTACAAACAGGGAAAGTAATTAATTTCCTGGCTATCACGCATACCCAGTGGAAGTGCCACATATTTTCAGGTTATTTTTAGCTGCTATTTAATTATTCATGATGTATTTGGCATTATTACTGTTATTTGTGTCATAGGTTTCTTGAATTGCTCTAGTAGCAAGCTATCTCAATCAGATAGGTAGGCATTCTAAAGAATAAGCTATATTGTATAACTATTGCTCTTACTAATTGAGAATGGCTCGGGACATCTAGAGTACTAGAGATATGACAGTCCTGTTCCATCTGTACTGCATAAGGAAAATGTCCTTTCTAAAAGAGTAAGTAGAATTTACTTTCAAAGGTGCTTGCACCAGTCTTAAATGAAACAAATATACTAGGTATTTTAATATACCAATTTTATAGCAATTGTTTTATTATATTAATTACTTTTAGTTAACTGTGTGAGCCATGATGTAATTTTCTGTCTGAAGTGGAGATAGTACATGCTGCCGGCATCTATTTTTAAGATAAATATGAGAGTATATAAAGTACAGGATACCTAGAAACCGCTGCATTTATCATTAAGAATTAGATGCATCACAACTGTCTGGGTCTGCATTTGACTTGGTGATAAAGATATCAAATGGTGTTTACCATTTAACCAAGTAAAGTGGAAGATAATGTAAAAATAAAGCATTCTACTGCCTTCTGAAGAACCAGCACTGAGTACCAGAGGAGTTAAGAACTGGACTTGTAGAAGGTTGAATTTGTTCTTTGAGCCCAGTACATGACATATACACTGTGCAAAAAGTCATAAACTGCCTGTGAGTTTAGACCACAGTTTAGCATGCATTGTCATTTCCAAGCAGAGAGGCATTTGCACCTGCAGATGGAATTTGTACATGCCTGTTGGGGTGCCAGATGTCTTGAATTGCCAAATTACTTTCACACACACTGTTTACAAAAATAGCCAGGGTTAGAGGAGGTCTTCATCCTTTCCTTTTTAATTATTGACTTTTTCTGGTCACTGGATGGCAGGGATAACTTTTTGTAACCATCTTTATCTTACAAATAAATATCAAAAATGTAATTTCTCTTTCACATCACAGTAATAAAGTACCAATATATTTTTTTTCACCTTCTAAATCCTTCACAACAAAATGAATGGGGCTCCACTGGAAGATGACTCATAATATTAAATTACTGTAAAGCACATTTGCAGTAAAAACTTATAGATAGAACATAATGGTTTATTATTGTCTTAGAATTTTCATTTTTTTATATTGTTCCCAGATAGCCTAGGTAGTTTTTAATTAAATCCTCAGCTTGCATCCTCAGTACTTGATGAGATTCATCTCAGTTTCAAATCTAATTCTATGCAAGTTAATATTTTGTTGACTAGGTTTAACAAGATCAAACTCAAACTTATTGTTTGATGCCAAATGTAGAGTATTTTCAATTTTCTCTGTTACTACTGGAGAATATTGTCACTCTATTGGAAATCAATAGGAACATTGTCATTTATTTCAGTGGGATTAGGTATCTCCTAGAACTAGTGAGCAACCAACAATGTTTAATTTATTTCACCATTTGAGAAGAAAATATAAAGCTATGACTTATTTAAAAAAGTTTAGGATACAATTCTGTGTTATTAGTTTTTAAAAAAAGTTTCATAAGAGAGAGAGTTGTCTGCTTTGCTGTCATAGGTGCTTGTTTCTATAGAAAGGCTCTTTTAAGAAAAGAATCCTAACAGAAGAGAAATGGGTGCTTTTAAGCACCAATGAAAGGTTTAATGTCTGTGGCATATATATCATTTAAAAAGATCACCAAGGTTATCTTTGACATTTGGAATTCCAGGAAGACTTATTCACTATTTATGTTTTAAATCTGCATTTTTAGTTAGGTCATCTGAGATTTTGGGAAAAAAAGGAAGTGTCAAGGAAAAGAAAAACAGAGCACTTTTATACTCAACTAAATCTGTTAACGCAATGCAAGCTGTTTGAAGCCCTAATAGAGGAACACAACCTCTCTGTAGACCTTCCACACATCGAACTTTGCTTTCAGTCTTTGTATTTTGCTTCCTATCTATATAATACAATGCTAGAATTAAATACTAGCCAACAGATATCAATAGCAAAAGTGGCAATGACTTTAGTAGACCAAGACCAAAACCAAAACCTAATCTTGTATATATTCACCAATATGGAAAGTTTTCTCTTCCCTAAATTAGCTAGTTAAATTATTTTAGTTTTTTACCACTAATAACACAAGTTACTATGGAAAGTCATACTATTCAGATATATTACAATTCTTTGAAATTATTGATCAAGTAGAAGATAAACAGAAAGTAGTCAGTTCTATCTGGTTGATTTTCAATGGCCGTTCTATCTCACAAGTCAATCTATGACATTATAAAAACAAATAACTAGTGGAAATTACGATTTCTATATGAGGCATCCTGGAAAATAAGATAAAGAACTTGTAGATCTTTAGAGGACCGATTGCAATTCCTCCTTTTAAGGCTTTTATCGACTTGAATATCCAAGAATATGTATAATTTCCCTAGCTATGTGATAACCACTGTGTGTTTTGCAGAAGTATATATAATTCATGAAAATTACAAGATCTGAGGCTAGATTTCTTCCATATCTGAAGTAAGAGCATTGTTTTTTTAGCCAGAGGTTTTTCTATTTCAAAAGAAAAGTATTTTACTATTATGATTATTTTATTTTCTACCCATACTAACAGGGTATCCATACTACCCATTTTCTACCCATACTAATATCATGTTAGGTACTACGAGGATGATCAAGGGCCTGGAACATATGCCCTATGAGGAGAGGCTGAGGGAGCTGGGCCTGTTCAGCCTGGAGAAGAGAAGGCTGAGAGGGGATCTAATCAGTGTCTATAAGTACCTCACGGGAGGCAGTGAGGAGGATGGTGCTGGCCTCTTTTCAGTGGTGGGCTCCAACAGAACTAGAAGAAATGGCCACAAACTGAAACACCAAAAGTTCCACAGGAACTTAAGGAAAACATTTCTTAACAGTGAGGGTGACAGAACACTGGAGCAGGCTGACCAGAGAGATTGTGGAGTCTCCTTCTCTGGAGATCTTCAAAACCCACTTGGACGCAGTCCTGTGCCACGTGCTCTAGGTGACCCTGTGTGTGCAGGGGGGTTGGACTAGATGACCTCTAGAGGTCCCTTCCAATCTTAAGTATTCTATGATTCTGTGATTACTGAAGCAAGAAAAATATTCATCCGCTAACCCCCAAAATTCAGGTTTTTATTACATTTCAAATCAATTAATTTTAATACACATCTAGATTTATTATTTTCTTCTAATATAATTATATCTGTATTTATATTCTCATTAAAAACAGAAGAAAAAATCTAAAAAATGTAGATGATCTCTTTCACTGAATATAGTAGCTTCTTTCTTTCTTTACCATTTATGACTCTCAAATATTACTCAATATAGTCACTATAAGACCTCTGAGGCAAGGCAGTATTTCCAAATACAAGGCAGTATTTCCAATTTCCTGCATTCTAAGATTTCCCAAAGTTATCAGGATTTAGAAACTTACTGTCTGCAAAGGTAAGCTGAAATAACTAGGTGAAGTACAAACATGGATCTAAAGATTTCCAGATCTGCTAAAGCTGCACCATGAATTTCTCTGCCCAGTTTTTTTCCATTACTGGGGGAAAATTTATAAGGGTTCAAACAGAGACTGAGACTTTAACACTACGTGCATTATTAAAGAAGTCTGATTTAGGTTAATTTAAATTATTTTTGAGAACATTCAGCAGAAACAAAACTTAGCAGAAAGTAAAGTCTATCAAAAACTAGAACTATGAAGGTAATAAGATGTACTGATGGAAAAAAACTCCTTTGTCATAATGATCTCTTAGAAAATGAAATGTATTATCAGTTCTTTAAACTATCAAATGTTATAAAATATAGTTATGAAGCATAAAATGTACATTTTAGCACTAAAAATAGCATTTTTATGCATCAGGTATTATGGTAATGAGTACTACATAAATAGATTCATAGAATAATCCATATTCCTAGAGACTACTGAAATTCATCTTGTCCAAACCCAGCTCAGAGCTGGAATAACTTAGATCAGGTTGCTCAGGGCCTTGTCAGGTAAAGTTTTGAATATGTCCAATGATGGGTTTGAACACCCTCGTGATTTTTTTTTCCCTAATATCTAATCAGAATTTCCTTGTTGGAATTTGTGTCCTTTGCCCCTCATTGTTTTTCTGTGTATTTCTGTGTCTGGCTCCCATTTATTTTAATCCTTCACTACTAGGAAGGACTTTTGATATAATATTTTAGAAAATATTATAAATGAGGCTTTTGGTCTAATTGTGCAATATTCCCTATTAGACTGTTGCAACACTGATTAGATAAACACTAAATTCTTGGTCTCCATCAAAACAGAGTGCTTGCTTTTGCACTTAAGAATATTTTGAATAGAACAGATAAAAATCTGCCTGCAAGCTGTCTTTTCTTTCTTCTAAGCTGAAGCGAGAGATGAACCAGCAGTATCCTAGATGGAAGTGGACCAGCATTCTACTATCATCAGGTTCATGAACAACATCAGTGCAGACAACAGTAATTTTAATAGTGAATCACCTCTAAGACAGAAAATGTGGTTTGACTTCTTGATCTATGCACCTGAAGAAGGCTTATTGATCAAATATAAATGTATCGTGCATTGAATGATAGAAGATGCAGCTTACTTTCTGCTGTCAGACAAATCAGTGGCAGTATCTTGAACACCTCTGAGTTTTGTTCAATGAGCCTATTCATTGAAAAAATTACTTGATTTTTATATTTAAAAACAGAAACAAAACTGGTTATTAGCTGGTGGGTTTTTTTATCCTGAATTTGTCTCGTTTATGTCCTCATCCTTTTTTTTCTTACAGAAAGTGTTGCCTATACTTTTCAATAAATATGTTTACTGCAGACAGCTTTCTTTCAGACACAGCTGATTTCACAGATGATCATAAAATGGCCAGGAGACACTGGAATAATCGCAAATATGACTTCCTGACAGAACACTATTGCTATAGCTGTTCAAAAATGTAGTACGTGATTAAAATGCTTGGGAGGAGATGGCCATCATTACATTAAACCAGCACAGAGTGAGTGTTACCAGAACTTCTCTGTATTTTTAATTTCTCAGATATACTTCTGTTTTTACTCCTGTTAACAATCTTGGATTCTTTCATTTTATCTAAGTTAGAGTATTCATCCTTTATAATTCTTTATCTTTAATCAATACAGTGGTATTTTGGAACCAGTTTCATATGTGGAACATGAAGGAGAAACTTATAATGACCTAAAAGGAGAAACACAATTCCACTAATTCTTTGCTGAATGCTAACTTTCCTATATACATTGCTTAGTGATAAAAGAAATTATAATTAAATTAATTGTTTTGCTTATTATTATTTGTTTGCTAAAATATCAGAGATATTTATCAAAGATAAAATACAGAAACAAGTACCATGTTTATATTTATGTCAAATTTGATCACTGCTTATTTTGAGTAACTAAAAACTTCAATGCCTATGATACTGGATTCGTATAAAAGTAGTGGATTAACTGTAAGGCAAGAAAGTATAAATGTTGGCTTTCTTTTCCAAGTCTGACTTCCTACTGATCCTTAAATTCTTTTGATGGAAATTTTGGAATTTTCTGTGTTCTAATTAATATAAAATGATTTTCAAACTTATTCCTGAATAGGTTTTCATATCACAAATTCACAGTACTAACCATTGTTATTGTTAACTATTGATATTTTTAACCTGAGCTCCAAGAGCATTTCACTTGCTCTGAGACATACTCAGATACTCATTTATTTCGCATATTCAAGGACGTCATCTGCTCTTAGTCCTTCTCCAATCATTCCCCCAATATATCTCCACCTTCAGATGCCAAATGGAAGGATTTCATCTGTGCAAGAGAAACAATGAAATCTTAAATTTCTCGTATCTTGACAGATTCTGGATTAAAGGAACATATCATCTCCTTACATCTTTCCATTGGACAGATCAAAAGCAAAAGATACATCTTCATAATTTTAACCACTGTAATGTTTGATGTATATAGTATTTTGCTTTGAAAGGATTCCAAGTAGTCTCATAAGATTCCACAATCTTGCACATAATCTTAATATATTTTGTTTTGCTTAGATATGTTATCTTGCTATCCAAATGTTAAAATATTTTTAAGACACATAATATAGTAACTCTGTCCCTTCATATCTATCTGTATATCAGTTAGTTAAACACAGTGACATATTTTACATTTGCAGCTTTTTATTAGTACAGTGTTAATTCCTACAAAGGTGTCCTTCATACAAAAGTGAAAGCAAAAACTTCAGTTTACTTAATGATAAAGGAAAGGTAAGTCTATGTAATTACATATTTAGCTTTGTCTATTTAGGAAAATGAGGAAGCTTTCACTAAAATAAGAAGTTCTTGGAAAGGTTTTACTTTTTGGAAATGTTAGCTCAAAGAGAGATTGAATCTGCAGATACAGGATATGTGTGTGTCTGTGTAGGAGGATAGCTGCTTCAATTTAATAATGCATCAGAAGACTATCTATGTGTTTCTCTGCCCAGTAAAACATTCTCATTCACTGTGCATGGCACATTTGAACAGATTTCTACTATCAAACATCATAGTAGCAAACAAATAGAAAAGGTGACAAAAAATATTCCCTTAGGCAAAGCTAAGCTGATCCCAAGACCAACTGATCTATAGAGACACTTTTCATTCCACAGCACAGATGATAAACATGATTATATAACCAGTTTTGAAATAGGCCTCTTTACAGTTTACTGGGTAGCTTATCTCATATTCTTTTCCAGTTTTATTGGATACAATAAAGTGCATGAAATGCAATAATATCTTTTCAAAAATATTATTGAAACATAGGGAAAGCATTTCAGGAACAAAAGCTGCAAAACTGAAGTTCTTACTTTACACAGGGACCTGTACAGAGTATTGTATATGAAAGATTAAAATTTAGTCTGCCTGAAAATCTGTGATAAGATTAAATTACTGAACAATGGAATTCTCATTTCTTGTGTTGCGCACAGTTTTTTAAAAGAAGACTTTTAAAGGTCAAAAAGTAGAAATACCTTGTCTAAGAAAACTGGGTTTGTTCAGTATGGAAAACGGTAGACTGCATTGCTGCCTTCATCTAACTGAAAAAGAAAGAAAAGTATTCATGAAAGATGAAGTCTCTCTCTTTTTTTTTGGTAATCTGATCGCCTCTGGGTCCTGAGGTAGACACTTTAATCTTTCTCAAGCAGAATGCATATGAGATTATAACAAATCATAAGCATCCTGAAGACAACACCACTCATGGCTGGTGTTTCTGCTTCTTTAACCACAATCTGCTTCCTCCTCTCTGGTTTCCAGGTAAAGTTCGAAAGTTACACTGTCAACTGCTGTAAATTGCTATTGTTTTTTTTAGAACACTGAACAGAGTATGGGGAATTATAACATTTACACAACCAGTTCAGTCTGATATAGTCATCTGACCCACTAAAATCATATGGTCATTTATCTAAAGCAAAGGCCACTCTCAGTTCCCCTCTGTGTTGTGTGTGTGTTGTAGTAAATCCAGCTTTATTTGCAGCAGTCACACAGTAGCTTTATTGTTCTTCTTACATTTTTTGAATACAAAGAATGTGTTACATGCAATAACTTTTGTGTTTTTTTATCATATCCTCCACTCTAATATTTTCCAGAGTGATCATTCCTCCTTGAAGATACATTAATGGAAATATTCCCTGGACTTTGAGCAAGAAAGTATCAGGAAATTACTTCTGGAAAAGTATAGAAAGGTAAATAAAAAATATTGAATTGTTTGAGAAAAAAAGAAAGATCATTGTGTATTAATTTTAACCAGGACAAAAAAAAATGGAGGGGAGGAGTAGAATGACCCCAAAAATATATCTAAAACCATAAAAAATATCTAAAACTGTGAAAAGACAATGCATATTCTGGAGCAACATTATAACCCATGTCTTGTGAAGATCTTTCCATAACCGAATTATATAAATCAATTATGGAACTGTATTCTTAAGCTAATTCTATCTGAATAAATTACAACAATATGAGTTTCAAATCAATTTATTTGTAAGACAGTAGAAAATGGATTCTTTAAAGTTATACAAAAAGTATGATCTTATTACATATTAAGAGGGGAAGGACCTTCTGAAAAAATGTAAAAAGAACAAGGTAATTTATAAAATACAGAGTTTTCATTTATTTCCCTGATATCAGTATACAAGCTTTTAAAGAATTCTTTGATCTGATTTTAAATTTTAAGCTTTTACTCTACATGCATAAGAGTCTGGCACCAATGTCATTCCATGACATGTTAATGAAGAACTGTTTGTCCACTATTTATTTATTCTCTGGAAAAATCCAATATACACCCAATGACTTTATTTAACAAAAAAATAAACACAAATTTAGAAATCTTTTGAAACTGTATGGTTATTTCCTGAACCCATTAATTTTATTTTTTTGAAATACTCCACCATTGAAGAGATGACAGACTATGCCCTTCTAATCAGGTCCTCTTTTCCAAAGCACATGTGCGAGTAATCTAGAAAGAAGCATAGGAATCACTGTCAAAAAAAAAAAAAAAAAAAAGTTTCAATCATACATATTAAGTTGGTAGGAAAAAAAAGCAAAAAAATTATATGACACTTCACAAGAATTGCGATTTGCTGTATTTTTTGCTCTGTTAATGAAGATATGATTTTTTGGCACAGACACAATGTAGGGAGAACAGTAGCTTTCTTCATACAGTAAAGGCCTTCAATCTTTTTAACAAATAAAGTAATTCTAAATGTAAATAAAGTATTCATAAAAAGTTACAGAAAGAATGAAAAAGAAACACTAAAGTAGAAAAATAAAGAAATGGGAAAAATAATACTTTAGGCAAATAAGTGTTTTCAATAAAATAATAAAAACTCATAAGGTGCAATCTCTTGTTGCTTTCATGTTGCCTAAACAAGAGGCAAGCCTTTTCCAAAAAAATCCCCAGTCAATATCATATTGGCATATATCATATTAGGCTAGAATAATGAGTTCAAAGCAAAGAAAGTAAAAGCAGTTAAATGATTTGCATTCTGTCAGTGCTAAGCATATCAGTAGCTACAGAAAACACATTTAGTCTTCATGAATCCATGTCAAAATAGCATTGAACATTCTAGTCAGTATTATCTCAAAAGTGAGAAATTAGGTGTTAAGGCAAACATTATACACAGCCAAGTACAGTTGTAGGGAAGTAGCCTATGTAACCCAGTCATCATTCAAATCCTCTGTCTGCAAAGCCCTTTGAGCATGAACAAATCATTTGCAAATGCATGTGTCCTCTAGACATTTACCTCTATGAAACATTTAACTTCTCTTAGCAGGTATCTTAGCAGACTCTTAGCAGGTACACTAATGTCATGATATACAATCAACTAATTATCTGATGGTGATTTTTCATAGCTTGCTGTGTCCTCTGGGGAAGACGTAAATGCAAAGCTCATTGAAATGTGATAGTATTCTCATCCTTCCTCCTTGCTTTCCTCATGCTGTTTCGTTTAATGTCAGCTGGGTTATCTTTTCAAGACTCTAGCTCTTAAATACTTTCATGACTGAAAACAAAAATTGAACTGCCAGATATAGGATGGTTTAGGTCACAGGTAGGAATTATTTTCCTTTTTATGCCAAGGCAAAGTGATGTTTCTGCATGGAAGTAACAAGGCATGAGCTGAAGGTAAGACGGAGCAGGGTCCAGACACACACACAGCTGAGACGATATGAGCAGTGCACCCAGGTTGTTTTCTTTCACAGCCAGGGATCTTCATCTGCATGATTCTTGTTGTTCCAGTTTCACATTGCTATAAGTTCAAACCATCCAAACAGGACTTAGATAAAAATGTGCATTGTAAAGCAGGATGAGCAATTCTTTTAAGAGACAGACTTTTATGATAACGCATAAAACTTTTATATTTTATCTTAGTAATTCATAAAGGATGTTTTGATTTTCACTAAAGAAATAAAAACATATTGATCCCACTTGCCTTCAACAGCAGCCTAATCTTCCTTTTGACACAAATGTAATAATTTCTTTTATGTTTTTTTTATTGTTTTTATGTTATCCATTTATTCCACTTTTCACTGATTTTTCCCCAATTTATAAGCAAAGAGAATATGCTTGTAATCACTTTAAAGTTTTACAAAGAAAGAAAGTTTTTTTAAATAAGAATGACGCAACCCGTAAAGAATACTGTTTTTAATTCACTTGTGACAGTTGCTGTACGAAACTTTTAGAAAATAAATAATTGAAGAAAATTGAGACAGATTGAAAAGATAGATGTGATCAAACCAGAAAGAATTGCAACATTCTCACATCATGTTGTTCAGATGCTGGGTACCCAAACAATAGACCCACAATATTGAATAGTAGATTGGCACTATATATTACCAAACATATATATCACAGTTAAGAAAGGGGTCACAGAGGGTAAATTGACTGTTTCAGGATATGTCGTTCACTTGCCCAGTTCTAACAGATCTCTTTTCTACATGCTGATTTATGAGATCAGCATTAACTGACATACAATAGTTGAGGAATTTGATTATGCAGTATTAACTTTTTGAGAACAAGAACCTCAAATCTTTTCAAGTACCTTTCATACCAGTGAACAGAGTTGTGTGAGTTAATATGCATTATCTTCTTTGAAATTATCAATCAGAACTGAAATTATAGCGTTATTGATCTTGCTCTTTTGAAGTCTATGACATATCATTTCATGGCCTTGAAACTTTCATTTGAATTCATTTATTCTAGGTCAGTAAACATGCATTTTTACTTTTACTACATACATTTCAAATTATTGAGTAATAGTTTTTATCTGACTTACTGATAGGGTTAGAATGGCGTAGATACAAAAAGAACATGGCATTTTATATTCTGTAACATTTTAAGTCTGATTGTATCATAATACTGAAATATAATTTTCAAGTGATATGGTGGTCTATGTGGTATGCAGAATCAGTTTATATTTCACGTAATAATAGCAAATATTCATTCAAATGTAATACTCATTTGGTCACTTTTCTGGCACTTGATTGGCACAATTTCTTTAAACTTTTATAACTATCTCTCTTCCTTTAATCTATCTGTCTATAACTGCCTGCTCTGAAATAGTCTTAACTACTTATATTGAGCTCTCAAATTTTTCTGAGAAGGATAACATTCTTCTTTGCTCTGATAAAACAAATAAGGCCCGTGATACGGATGCCTGAAATTTCGTTGAATTTTTAAATAATTGTAGAATTGTTAAGTCATTTTTTCTTGCAGAGTCCTTAAAAAAATCCCACGTAAGTGACACCAGTTATTTGTTCTTTGCTAACTTCTTTAGGTGGCTACAAAAATCCACTATAATCTCTTGGGCCTAGGATTGAAAGCCTAAGGCATGGGATTCAAATATCTGCTCTAACATAAACTTCCTGAATATGCGTCGTCAGGCTTTTTTAAATGGTGATATGACAGCTTCATTCTTTTCCACTCACTGCTCCCCAGTTAAATCATTAAATGCCCACACTTATGCATTAGGAGAGATGAACATCTAAAAGTAGACTGCACTGTAGGACACATACTTAAGATGACTGCCAAAAACACTAAAAAGAAGTACCATGTAGAGGTAGAAGAAGTTTAATGTCCTAAGCACAATCTCATGATGCATGATGGATTAAACTCCCTTGGAAAATGAGACAGAAGAGTTACTATGTGGATCTGAGCTGCCTCACTTACCAAGCTCATGCCATAAAACCATGCTAAAAGCAGAGCTCTTGAAAAGGTGAATCTGTCAGAGAAATGCCTATACTGTTCAGTAGAGGAACGGTCTACCCAAGCTATTATGTCCACCAAGTGCAGAAGACTCAGATTTTCCACATTTCTGCCCAAATTATTTGTACAATAGCCTAAGGGCAATGCAACGTTGGTATAGCGTACAACAACATTCCTTCCAGTTTTTATTTAACCTAATATTACAATTAAAAATGAAAAACAAAGTATTAAAAATAAAGAGATAATAGAAGTGATCTAAATGCTTTATGGATCTAAAAATCACAGAAACTCAACAAAACAATCATGTTTTAAAATTAAAATTTGTCTTCTGAAGAGCAAAGTTATGGCATGTTGACATTTTGAGGTAACATATACAGAAACTTTTAAAAGGTCTTGAGTACCTATGCTCAAATATATGCTTTGTTTGATTAATAACAACAGCTATTAACAGGCTTGTTTTAAGGAAGCATTTAGGAAAAAAACTCCTAATTAGCTAACTCTTTATAGAAGGTAAAACCAAAAGCTTATCAGAAGTATCCAAATTTAAATCTAAGTTGAAATCTTTACCTTATAGGGCATTTGCACTCTCAGTCTGCTTTTGTGATGAATTTGGACTATTAATTTGTAATGACTCAACCACTACCATAGCAACAATCTGATCTCATTAACACAGGGTCACCACTTCATTGCACCCTTCAACAAAAGCTTGGCATGAGCAGAGTGAAAGCTCTTTTCT
>NW_010584846.1:508345-522015 GCF_000705375.1 Tinamus guttatus | reverse complement strand
CCCCTAAAAAAATAAATCTTACTTAAAAAGAGCTTCTTCGTTCTTAGTTAAATAACTTCCAGTAGTTATTTCATTGTGTTTCTGATACCACCAAGTGTGAAATTATTTAGTATTTTAGATTAGAAAATAATAATAGTTTTGTATTTGAATCATCACGTAAAGGCAAATTCTGCCTTGAGTTATACAATGCTGTTGAAATTTCTCTTGAGGATTGAATGTCTTCAAGAAAAACAGCTACTTCTATGATCTTCAGTGATCACATTACATACTGGAAAGCTGGATGTATCTCTGCAGTAAAAGTGGCTCAGGAAAGATACACGGAGCCCTGAACTTTTGTTATTTTGTGTACCACTCCAAGCACAATGTTGAGGCAATTTTTATCTGTAATTGAAATTGTAATGGCTAATTGAGACAACATATTGAGGATTAGAAATTTGATACAGTAAAACCAAAAGATAAATGTGAAATGATATATATTTTCTTGATTTCTTTTATTTAATTCCTCCCGGGTTTTATTTATACAGTGGCTTCACTTGTATCTTAGGCTGACATTTCCTCTTAAAATGAACCAAAGCTTTGCTATATTCCCTTATGATCTATTACAAGAAGATTGGGAATTTTATATAAGAGTGCAACACAAATAATAATAGCAATTGTGAAAACTGAGTGTGATACTGCACAAAGGACTGGTCAAAGTGAAGACTATAGAGTATCCTCATGGAATATTTTCTATAACACTTAAGGCATTAGATTAACTGATAATAGATCCATGATATATAATTACAGATAATGTGAAGTGTTGCAACTGAGCATAATTTCACAAAAGATATTTTCAGCATTTTTCATTCATTGCCCAGGGAAATCTATAGCTCTAAACTTAGATTTTACACTGCTTTTTACAGCACAGAGAGAAAAAATGGGAACAGATTCTATTACAGCTGTGTAGAGAGAAGGCAGAGCGTCAGGTTTTTGGGACTTCTCAAGATATTTTTGCCTGTCTCATCTACTTGTTTTTAGTCAGAGTAGATGTAGTGTCAGCTGGTAGTGGGTAGTTTTGAGAATAACATATTCTTACATGACAAGGGATACATATAGTGCTTGAAGATGTAAACGCTACATGATCACACTACGAACATGTAAGATATAAGTGCTTGAAAACTTACTTGAAACACTAAAGACTAAGTATGATAGTCTGCAAATTACACACATTATTACCATAAATGATATAAGTCCTGAAATGAGCAAAATCATTAAATCCAGATTTATTAAGACACACTTTAATAAGCACACCAAACATGTACACATATATGTGCATAAAATAAAGTTTGGTCTTAACATCTGATACTCTTGTCTTTTTCTTGAAGCCCCTGGTACAGATAATTTTGGATGACATCAATATATTGAATGGATCACTGTGTCTGTGCTGGTGGAAGTCTATGATGTACGTGACTGAACCAATAGTGTAATTTTACTTCCTTTAAACAGCAAAGGCTTAGGAGAAATGAGCTGCATTGTGCAGACATGTATGTCACAGGCTTCATTACCAACAAGCCTCCACCTTGATAGCAAGTATTAAATGTTCAGAAACAATATTCCTCTTGTTTTCTGAAATCTTATCATAGTGTAAAAATTGTGAAACATTTTTAGACTACTCATGTTAGAGCTTATGTATTATGTGATTTACTTAGCTACAGGTTTTAATAAATCTGACTTCAGTTTAAATTTAGGAATGGGTAAAAATTCCTATTTTTCAGTGCTGGCTTGGTGTGCCCTATCTTTTTTGGCTGCATTAAATGTAAGTGTCTGTATAGATAGGATAATAACTAATCCTTTCTCCTTTTTAGCTACAGTTAATCCTTTCTGGTACTTATCCTATTAACTTTTTCTCCCTCTCTCCTGTATTTAAATACTCAAACATTGTATTCAAATTACATTCATTTATTGCTATTCTTGTGAAGGAGTTGATATAAAAAGGATACACCTTCAAACTTCTGACAATCCAAGGAAAAAGATAATACATCTTTGTTTCAGTAATTACTTGTGAGTTTTTGGAGTAATCATATTTAGATGATTGCCTGCTTTGCTTTAGTCTAAATTTCTGATGGAGAATATTGGTTCCAGGGAATTCAATGGTAAGTCCAAAGCACCAAAATGATAATTAAAGTAAGAAATATCTTTCTTTATTCAGGGTATGTTTTTCTAGACTTTCATGAGAGGTTTTGACTATTGAGGGAACAAAATGTAAGCATGTATAATAAAATTTAAGAAGCAAAATCTAAGTATATGAAAAATGACTGCAAATGACTTTTCAATTTTAACATTGCCTATTGAGAAAGAGTAAAAATATCCACTAGAAGGGGGGAGTACTGAAAAATGACTGGCAACATCTTGGCAACTTACTTTTCCTGAAATGAAATTTGAAAATCACCTTTATTGAGCTAGATTGATTTCTTTTTGTATTTAAAGGAAACTATTTTTTAATGTAGCTTTTACTTTATTTAAAAAATAGTGTGGCTACTGATAGCATGGTCCTTGTGTAGTGACATGCACAAGTTAATTGCCAATGATAGAAAGATCCATCTTGCCTGTTCTCTTTGTTAGCTGGGACTAACAGGAGGAGAGATTGCTTCTAGAGTCTTTCATTTTCCTTGGCCCCATGTGAAAAGGAATTAGACAGAACTGTTAGCTGACTGCTGTCTCTAAGCCACAAGTACACAATTTGGGCCTTGTTCTTTCAGATTCTGTTCTTTTTGTGATTCATTGGTGTCCCCAGGTGCCATTGCTGACAATGGCTTGCCTGTGGCTATACATTCTTCATACATATAGCTTGACACACAAAGTCATTGTCAGTCACAAGCTTCCTCTTTGCTAACATTAAATACAAATAGTTTTGTTGGAAAGGCAGAATCAACTTTCCTCTTCCTTTCTTTTTCATTTCCATGCAGCGTTCAGGTACATTTTTGTGTTTTCTTTTTCTTATGTATAGTTCAGATTATATCGTCAGATATAATATATAATCTGAACTATATATGTATCTGAGGACACATATATAGAGAGGATGATATTTGCAAAAAAATAAAAATATGTTTAATATATACATGGAAATCAAGTTTATCCAATTGGAAAAACATATCCAATTTTATCTTTTTTGTTTGTTTTTTGAAAGGGCTTCAG
This sequence comes from Tinamus guttatus, assembly GCF_000705375.1. The sequence continues at coordinate 518,841 of NW_010584846.1, read as the reverse complement.
TTTGTGCAGAAAATTAATATGAGACAGGATGAAGTATCAGTTGCATTAGTACTATGTAGTGCAACTTGATTTGGTATGTGTGTACAAACATATATATACATATGTGAGGTAATGTGATGGAACACACATTAAGATGGAACTTACTCTGTTACAAGTCAAAGTTAAGACTGTACTTATGATATCAATTCTAACATAGTATCAGTATCAGTACAGGAATAAAGGGAGGACTTTCACAACATTGAAACACATAAGTGACAGTTAATTTGTTCTGCTGCTTCTCTGACCCTCTTTTAGTGATAGGTTGGTTTAATTTATAATGTAGGTCAGACTAAGCTTTGCGAGTTTCATAATTTACCAGCAGGAATATTGCAGTAGTACAGCTGTATGACAGAAGAGGACTTAATAGGGATTCTTTAAATGAAGAGCCATTAGGAATGTCTCACTATAGGCATATCTCTTTTGAGTTTTGCACAGCTGGGTTGTCAACCACAGGACAGCTGGCTCTGCAAATTTAAACCTTTTGATCTGTCAGGGAATTACATATTACATAAGAAATGAAATAATGAAATAATGCCAACAAGTGTAATTTTATAATAACTTGTCTCTGACTTTATTACATGTTATGTGTCAGGTGGAAAAAAGCATTGAGCACTTATTGGTCTCAAGTTTTGTCAATTCTGGCAAGAGGTTTGATGAAATTCTGAGTTGCCTACTCAATTATTTTCTATTAGAGTATTAAACTTTCTCAGAGAAAAACAAATAGTATAGTAGAAACAAGAGTGTTCTTTTCACCTATCAGTGTATGAACTTTCGAGAAGAGAGTCCTTAACAATATTTTTTTCATTATCAATTGCTAATTAGTCTACTGAACTTGTCTATGTTCATCGCTGTTGTCACACTTGAGTGCTCTTGAGAAATTTAAGTAGCAAGCATATATGTTTGATATCTGATAATTAGGTAATAATATTCTCACTTGGAATAATTGGTCTGAAAAGACATTGTTATTTATTATTCTGCAAGTGTTAGAGGTACTAAGTCTAAACGCACCTGATTTCTTGGTAAGTTGATTCCAATTAGACTCCAGCTGAAAAGACTTGTTTCAGAAGCTGGTAAAGCCAAGCACAAGGGTAGGGGGAATATAGGCTCTGATAATGTGCTAGAACAAGTGAGCAAAGGCTTCCCAACTCTGGATATATGAACACTTGGGTAATAGATTGTTTGCTTGTCTCATGCAGGTTCCTCTGCCTCTTGCTTTCACCTCCTGCTTCACATGCTCCTTGGGTAAAATTGCAAAGAGAAAGTTATTAAGCATCAAGTAGAGGCAATAAAGCTTGTATCTTCACACATCCTGGGAACTTCCTATGGTTTATTGATTCCCTCTGCTGCCTTGCGCTGATCTTTTTCATACCTCCCTCACCTTGTCCCCAGCTCTCATAATCTCTTTTCTCTTATGCTATTACTCCCACTGTTTTTGTTTCCACTCTTTTCATTTCTGTTTAGCTGATACTGATTCTTTTTTATTCTCATCCACTCTGTTCATTCTGCACATGCATACACCTAGGATCAACATAATATTTGCTAACATAAAATCTTATTACTTCTGCATATACCTTCAATGAGCTACTCCCTTTCTATACTATTTAGTTGTATTGACTATTTTGTTGCTTGGTCTTGGGCTCAAGCTTATGCATCAGCCTTCTGTTCCATCATCACTTAGCAGGTACTTTTCTTATAAAGGAATTCAAATTGTACTGCAATTTATTTTTCCTCTCATGTTGTGTTTGTTTTAGGTTTGCAAATTATTTGATGAACTGTAGTAATTACACCATATTTTGTATAATTTCAGTTAAACAATTTTAATTTGGGGATACTTAAGTAAATATTGTGAATAATTACATGCCCCCAATTACTTACAACTAATTTTATTTGTTTAATATCATATATTATGTATTGCATAACTATGCTTTATGCACTATATATTGAAATATGTGCCATATTATACCTTACTTAATATTTGTTATATATTTATGTTAACTAAACATATAACTTTAGGTTAACTAAACAAATAACTTTAGGTATCTATTTCATTTCATGTATGCAAGAAGATAAACAGTATTTTTATGCTATACCAAGTTCTTCACAAACACATGCTTATGACCCATGACTTTATGATACTTAAGCTGAAAGACAGAAATGAACTTCGAATGTATTTCGCTTTTACATAGCATTTTAAAAATGTGGGTAGTAAAATTTTGTACACTTTTGTCTAGTTATAGACATGTTCTACATTCATGTTTTACTTGTAACATCAAGTTATTTACCAGCTCTTGTGAGTTTGGATGTTTGGGTAGTTCATGTTTTAGCATTTAAGAGAAGTAAATAAATCCACTTAAATAAAAACTTAAATAAATCCACAAATCTGCAGACTGTAAACACGCTTTTCTTAAAGGAGAGATAACTAACAGCCAACTATCTTCACAAGACTTTCTGGGAGATATGCATGCTGCAGATGCCTGTGAAACAGCAGCAGCTGAATGTGTATACATGAACATCCATAGCATCTTACCTTTACTAGAAAGATTTTATCACTGAACTGATTTTAAGTCTTAAAGCTGAACTAAGGAACGAAACTCCATCAGCTCTATCTTCCAGCAGGTGGACTGCCTTTGCTATTGGAAAAAGAACTGCTTGCAGATCAGATAAGTTCTAAAACTTCTTCTTATCTTAGGTTACCAGCAAGTCATAAACCTACTATAAGTTGTCTTATGTCTTGTACTAAATAAATTCTACACTCGTATAAAATCCTAAAACACTCTACAGGCAGGATAGACTTCTATAATAAAAATATATATATTGTTTTTGTAAATAAGAAAACAGGATGTTAGATTAAGAGTTTTTAAAATAAATAAAAGGATCACAGATGCAATTTTATAAAGTTACCAAAAGGGGAAACAACTACCAACGTGAATGTCAGTCCTAACTGTAGAATGGATTATATATCCTTAAAAATAGTACCAGAAAAATGTTTAGACTTAATATTAAATAACCAACTGAGCATGGGAATGTAATGCTTTCTAATAGCTCTGAGGGTGATTTTCTTCCAATATGGAAAAATATATAATAAATAATTTCCATATTACTTAACATGAAGTCATGGTTAGCTTTATATTTCATTAATGGCAGCAAAATGAGCAAAATAGAGTATGGGGAATACAATTCCAATGTGCACACTTCAGAAAGGGATGTTGAAAAATTTAATAGACTTCAAAAGAGGCTCTTGGTGTATCGGCCGCATTAAGTTGCCTAAATTGCCTCCTGAAATTGTCCAGACCAGCCTCATCTGAACCTCACTACCAACACCACGGGGTCAGGGGCTCCAGTTAAGATCAGGCCTCGGCACTCAGAGTGCTCAAGCTCCCTCAGGTGTTCCTGTACTCAGCCTCAACCCTTACTGCTCCTGACTTGTTGGTGGACTTCCCAGATTGGTCTTTGACCTCACATGTCTCCTTACACTTGATGATCACTGCACTGCCAACAGGAGATGTTGCTATAACCCCATGGCTGTGCTAGCCTGCTGTGGGACTGTGCCTTGGTCAGGGAGGGCACTGCCCCATCCACACTGTGGTAACCTTCAGCTTGTCCTCCCTCCTGGAGCAGTCCCACTGTTGCTGCTTCCTGACAGTGAGGGTCTTAATATTTGAGACAAATAAAGCTATTCTTGTGTATTAAACTAGAAATAAATGACTAGATTAATCTTCAGTAGCTAAATGGTGAGAAATTTCTCTGTTTGTTAATATCTGTCCTGGCCAAGATATGGAACCTACAGAGATTTAGGCTAGATATTATGGGTAATACCCTTTTTGTTGTTGTTGTTATTATAGGGAAAATGTTAAAATTCAAAATCATTCATACTCTTTGTCATTTAAATCTGAAACTCCCATGAAAATACTATAGTTCAAAGTTACTGATTTAAATGTGGAACCTCAATAAATTCCAGACTATTTTTTTTTCTCTGAATCAACTAAATGTTTGTCAAATTGCCCTCTGACCTCATTAAAGCTATTATGTAAGCTATAGCACATAATTAGTGTGCAAATTAAAATGACAAATATAATTTATTCTGTCTTTTCAAGTGTAAGTGTGAAAGTTAGTAATAAAACATAAGAATTCTTCTTCTATCTTACACAATTGTCAAAGGAATGGATGAAGCTATTGTGCCCATGCAGAAGCTGTGGAAGACAAAATAAATAGCCAATATGGAGTGAATTGTGTGAAATCCAGTTCAACTAAGACGGGCAAGAGCTTAAATCTTTATTCTTTCCCATTCACAAAATAACACACGTAATCTTATATAACTTAACATGTCTGACACTAAGCACACAGGCTCTGAAAGGGGTCTCACAGTAGGAGCCATTCTGTATGCCTCAGGTTATATTTATCCTTTTAAACCTTTTACCTATAGAAAGACTTCCAGAGGTAAAACGTACAGACACATCTACAGATGTGTTACTCTTTTAAGTAGAAAAAAAAAAAAAAGTAGAGCAAATAATATGATTTTCTAAAAGTGCCTATATATACACTTCCGTTAGTCCTTTTCTGTTTCTCATAATCTTTTCCGTTGTTCTTCCCTGTAAATAAAATACATCAAAAATACAATAGCCATTATTATGCTCTCCTTCTAATTGGAAAAAAAAAAAAAAAAAAAAGTTGTTCTGGTAGACATACGAAGTACTAAGCATCTCATGACATCTCAAATTCTTTGCTCCATAAATCTACCTGTTTAGGTGAATCTCTGCTGCTTTCCTCCTTCACTACCCAAGGCTGCCATGACTCACAGCACCAAGTATAGCAAGTGTCACAATCATCTCTACAAATTTCGAAGCAGTCTTTTACTTTCAGTCCACCAAGAAAAAAGGGACATCCTTGGCACTTACCAGCAAAAGATACTCAAATAAGAATATCTTTTTTTTTTTTTTTTTTTGTCTCCTTCACATATGCCCTTCTGTCCCTCTCAGGGCAAAGACTATCTATCCCTTTTGAAGAATTGCCCTCTGAAAAATCTATCCTTTCTCCTTCTTTCTTGTCTTGAATCTTTTCCATAATGTAAATTAGGAACCAAATCTCTGTGCTGACTCCCAGCCTCTGGATTTAGTTTCCTTAAAAAACAGAGCCAGCTAGTCTTCTACATCATAGCATTGTCTTGCCAAAACTGTAATTCCTGAACATCCTTGCAGTTGCCTTTGTCTTGGATGAAAGTATGTGGTTTACTATCTATTACAATTTTTGGAATTAAGGTGGTTTACACATCTTCCATTTAAAATATTAACCATTAAAGGCAGTAATCTTTATAAAGTTGTAAAAAATATAGTTTTCCATTAAACATTTTTTGTATAACAGCAAAAATGTTAACATGTGGCACTATAAATTTGGTTGTATGTGAAAGCAACTCTCACCAAGGTACTTCAGATTTGTGATAATCAATTTCAAGGTGCTGTGTTCATGGAGAAAGTCATGGCTTCAGGAAACAGATCCTTAGCCACTACAGACAGTCCTGGTCAAACATCCAAGAATATGTATTGTGTGGATAGCTGGTAAAACTATACAAGGAAAGCTAAGGCACATCTGGAAGGCAAGCTGGCAAGGGATGTTAAAAATAACAAAAATTCTTCAAATACATTAACAGCAAAAGGAAGATCAGGGAATCCATCATAGAAGGCTATCAGATTAGTCAAGCAAGATTTCCCCTTGGTGAATCCATGCTGACTACTCCTGAGCACCTTCTTGTCCTCCACGTGCCCGGAGACAACAGCCAGTATGAGCCGTTCCATCACTTTTCCGGGGACGGAGGTGAGGCTCACTGGCCTGTAGTTTCCTGGGTCCTCCTTCTTGCCTTTTTTGAAGACTGGCGTGACATTGGCCTTCTTCCAGTCTTCTGGCACCTTTCAAAGGTGCTGGAGAGTGGCTTAGCTATGACATCTGCCATCTCCCGCAGCACTCTGGGGTGCATCCCATCAGGGCCCATGGATTTGTGGGTATCGAGTTTCCTTAGGTGCTCTCTGACCCAATCTTCCTCTACTCAGGGGGAGTCTTCCTCTCTCCAGGCTTCTTCTCTTGTCCCTAGGGCCTGGGGCTCTAAAGGGCTGCCCTTGGTAAACACCAAAGCAAAGAGGGCATTCAGCAAATCTGCTTTTTCTGTGTTATTTGTAACCAGGGTGCCCATCCCGTTCACCAGCGGACCCACGTTTTCCCTGCTCTTCCTTTTGCTGAGAAGCGGCTGGCCGTGCTGCGGCGGCTCTGGGTGCTCACCGTGCTGGGGCTCCAGTTCGTCTTCGAGCTGCTGCTGTGCCACAAGCTGGCAGAGGGCACGCGCGAGCTCTGGTACGGGCTGGTCATGGCGCCCGTCTTCATCCAGCTGCAGCTGCTGCTGCTCCGCGCCTGCCGCGTGAACTGAGGGGCGACGCGGATGGCTGGGGACTGACCTTCTGGGGAGCAGCTCTGCGGAGAAAGACCTGGGTGTCATGGTGGATGATAAGTTGACCATGAGGCAGCAGTGTGCCCTCGTGGCCAAGAAGGCCAATGGAATCCTGGGCTGCATTAAGAAGAGCATCTCCAGCAGGTCGAGGGAGGTGATCCTGCCCCTCTACTCAGCCCTGGTGAGGCCGCATCTGGAGTATTGTGTCCAGTTCTGGGCTCCACAGTACAAGAGGGATGTGGAGCTGCTGGAATGAGTCCATCACAGGGATGCTCAGGGGCCTGGAACATCTGCCCTATGAGGAGAGGCTGGGGGAGCTGGGCCTGTTCAGCCTGGAGGAGAGAAGGCTGAGAGGGGATCTAATCAGTGTCTATACATACCTCAAGGGAGGGAGTGCAGAGGACGGTGATGGTCTCTTTTCAGTGGTGGCCACTGATAGGACTAGAGGAAATGGCCGGGAACTGAAACATCAAAAATTCCATAGGAACTTAAGGAAAAATTTCTTAACAGTGAGGGTGACAGAGCACTGGAACAGGCTGCCCAGAGAGGTTGTGGAGTCTCCTTCTCTGGAGATCTTCAAAACCCGCTTGGATGCAGTCCTGTTCCACGTGCTCTAGGTGTCCCTGCGTATGCAGGGCGGTTGGACTAGATGATCTCTAGAGGTCCCTTCCAACCCTAAGCATTCTATGATTCTATAATCCTTGTTCGAAATGTCAATGAAAACAACAGGAAATGAATGTAATCTGTGTAGGAGGATATTTCCTGAGATAAAGAACTACACTGGACACTGTGTTGCCACTTTTTGAGGTATTGGAATTAAGTCTTATTCTTCTTTAGAAGTAGCTTTTCCCTCAAAAATATGAAAGGGAAGGGAAGGGAAGGGAAGGGAAGGGAAGGGAAGGGAAGGGAAGGGAAGGGAAGGGAAAGAAAAAAGAAATATATTAACCATATCAGCATTCAATAAAATAAGCAAAATCCAAATAGAATACCAAATATATAATATAACCAAAAATACAATGAATATAACCAAAAATACAACTACTAAACATCTGACTTATGGTCCAGCATTCTAAACTACACAGTAACATTCACTTATGTAAAATGCTGCTCATGGGTGAAATCAGACTTTACAGTAACAGAGCCGGATATCGAGAATAACTTCTGCATGAGTGCTGCTCTGGTTCAGAACCATCAGATGCAATTCTATGGCATCAGTTCTGCTACCCCTAATCTAGTTTCTTCTCAGTTAAAAATGGGATCTGCATTGCAAATCTACAAAATAAAATTTTCTACTGTTTGTCATGGTTTGTGATATCAACTGTACACTATTCTGCTTCTGTTATTACTTGTTAAAGTAAGACCCTCACTGAAACGTGACTGTGTCCTATAGGTTTCTTGGTATTATTGATGTTAATTCAGATTTGCCTAGTTCCACTCTTTTCAGAATATTCTGTTGTAGAAGACAGAGTCCATCCCTGGGATGGAATGCCCCAAAATGTTTAAATAAAAATCTTTGGTCTATAACACATAGGCTTCTGCTAAATATAAATCTATTCCAAAAATCAGGTTCATTGCCCATTGCCACATATTTTAAAGCTGAGATCTTGCACAGTTTCTAGGATTTATACTCACATTCAGTTAGCTATTACTTATACAGCAAAACATAGCTACACTGTCACTTTTTCAACAAAAAAGGCTAAAATCATTAGTCAGCATTTTGAATAGGAAAAATCTCTTCAGTTAAAGGACCCTGAAAGCGTCCTGACCTAGTGGCTCAGCAATATTCTGCTTAAAAGTACCTAGAGAAGATTCCAAATTGAAAGTCCATCCATCAAATGCACAAGGTGTACAATCGAATGTGCCTTGTTATTGTAGGAATGATTTATCTTGGCAAAGAGCAATACATCCTGCATTACCTTACTGCAGTCAACACCAAGGTACCATGAAAACAGTTTTGTGGGAATTCCTGGTAGCAGAGGAGCTGTTCTCAGTTTTCTGAAGCAGCGAGAACTAATGACCTTCTTAGTGAGATGAAGAGTGTGAAGCATTATTCTGATGAAATTTCTATCCCCTACGTCCTTGATCAATAACAAACTTAGCAAGGGCATAAGCAATCCAGGAAATTCCAGCTAAAATAACAAAATACAGTAACTGAAACTATGATGAAGGAACATTATAAATAATGTAAATGAGGCTGCCCAGACGTGGCTTTTTGCCTGTATTGGGGTCAAACAGCTCAGTCACTCTAAGCCTCCTAGCTTGTGGGCTTATGCATATGTTATGTTCAGATCAAAATAAGAATAAAATATACTAAAAAAAAAAGTATGAGTCTGCTATAGAATAGGAGGAATTATTAGTTCTTTTGCTAACATTTAAAATGGAGAAGTAAATCAAAATTCCAAGTTATATCTTTTATATTTGTCCTAAAAAAGAGGAGATAAGCCTATGGAAATTAAACACTTCCACAAATTCTAGCCAAGATTGAAAGAATACTGCTCTGTTATCCTTTCATTATATGCATTTTAAATAAAAGAAAATTCAAAAGTTATAATACAGAAGAATTAAAAAGTATTTCTGAGATGTAGAGCTTAGCTGAATTGAAAGTTATACAAAAAAGAAAATGGTAAGCAAAGGTAAAACATAAAGTAGATGTGAAATATTACTGTGACTTAATATTCACAGTAAGGCAATGAATTAATTTCAAAATATGCTTAGATTTTAGATCTGATGCTAGGTAAGAAGCCAAGAAATACAATTTATAAAGCTCTTGTAAATCTCAGTAGGGCAGAAGTGAAATGGTTTTGATGAAACAGTGCACTAAGGAACTGCATTAGTTTACCATACATAAAGTGAAAGGGGAGTAATCGTAAAATACATTTAAAGAAAAACAAGTAGATATATCCTGCTCTAATCAAATTAAAAAATTTGTTCACTTGCTTACTATCCAAGGTTATAGAGACAAAACACCAGAGCTTTTCATGAAACAGATGGCATCCGGAGGGATTCATGTACTGAAAAAGGAAATGATCCAAAATGGCCTTTACTTGATCCTGTAATTTTCTTCTATTGGTTGCTGAAAAAAATAGAAGAGAGAGAGAAATTATGTCTCAGAAAAACTGAACTGTATTTGTAACAATTTAATCCCTTTATTTGTGAAACCAAGAATAAACTGTGCTTGCATATTTTTATTAATTGGAGTTATGACAGACTTTCCACTATCCCCCCTATAAACTTAAAAATTGCCTGAATTTTTGCTTGTTTCGTCTTATATGCATATATAGTTATTAAGATAATCTTGTCTTAGGTAAATATTTTAACATATTAGGGGAGAATAAGAGGAGAAAGTTTTTGCTTTAATAAATACAAGCAATATTAACTTTATTTCATTCATAATGAATGATGTACACGTTAAATATGAAAATATTTCATTTCAAAAGGACTCTATCAATGAACAGAAGATATTCAAAATAATTTATTAAGTTGCATTAATGGATCCCACAATATATAAATGTAATTGTTGCACATGCAGAGGATAATTGTATTTCTAAATTGCCCCTTAAACAAGCAAATGTATGTGAAGAAAGCAATTTGAAGGAAACTACTATATGGTACAAAAAAATCAAGGTTACTTTCTAAATATACTATGCAAAACTTAGTTGTTTGCATATCCTTCAAGACACAGATAAGATTTTTGAAGAGAAAGCCAAAGTCACTCATGAAGATGATGTCGTCTATCTCAACTTCACCAAGGCTTTTGACACCATCCCGCACAATACCCTCCTGGGCAAGCTCCGGAAGTGTAGGATAGATGAGTGGACAGTGAGGTTGATTAGGAACTGCCTGGATGGCAGAGCTCAGAGAGTGGTGATCAGCGGTGCAGAGTCTAGTTGGAGGCCTGTAGCTAGCGGGGTCCCCCAGGGGTCAGTCCTTGGTCCAGTCCTGTTCAATTTATTCATCAATGACCTGGATGAAGGCACAGAGTGCTCCCTCAGCAAGTTTGCTGATGATACAAAACTGGGAGGAG
>NW_010584846.1:484849-507696 GCF_000705375.1 Tinamus guttatus | reverse complement strand
CCAACCTTAAGCATTCTATGATTCTATGAAGATCATGCCCCAAGTGATCAGGGGGATGACAGGATAGGGATGGCAATGTATATGCTCATACTACATGATTACCACGACATTGTGGCTGCTGCCTTCTGAAATGTGTAAGATGACTGGAGGATCACAGATATGTTATTCTGTTCCATGAACCTTGAGTATTTTAGCTTTTTTTTTTTTATGCTTGAGAGTAACAGAATTTAAGTAAGTTTGGCATGTTAAAATCATATAATGTTAATCATTAGGTACAAGAAATTACTAATATATTACTATACTAATGTCAGCACAAAAGTGTACTTGCATATTCTTATTCATACACTTTTTATCATTGTTTCTGTCTGCGTCCTTCATGCACTTACCTTTTAAGTATGTGTTTTTTTCTTTCTGCCTACATTTCACTGCTTTATAATATTCAATTTTGCGTACCTGGGACCAATTTCAGAAAAAAAATACCATTCTAAAATGAAGTCAATGGGAATTAAATTTGGGATTAAAATTAAGCCCATGGTAGAATGCAGTCTCATACATAAACTCAGATACTTTCTCAAATGAGGACCATAAATGTTACATCGTTTATTTCTATTCTGCTTTCTTTTCAATTTCTACTTCACTTACACTAACTTGTTTCAATAAGTAGAAACCTCTCATGCTTCAAACAGTGATTTAACAATATAGCTGGTTGGCAGATGATACTTCTGTTTTGCAAGAAAGTTTGAGCTTTTAAATTTGTTTTCATTCTGCTCAGAATATTTTCACGGAACAGAAAGATATCAGAATACCAGGTTTACACTGGATTTCCATCTTCACCTTTTTACTTCTCAAATTGACATAATTCTATGACCAAATGGCATTATTTTACAAAAGCAAGCTATTCTGAACATTCTTCAGTTAGATCTATCTTTTTAGAGAAATCCAAGGTCAGGAATTTCTTTTGTTTTGTTTTGCTTTGTTTTGTTTTTGGTAGATCAGAGCTTTTTCAGGTGAGTAATTCCTATTGCTCACAGAAGCTTAACCTTAATCAAAATCTCATTTTTAAAACTCTCTAAATCTGCTAATACAAAGGAATTTAATACATTTCTCTTTTGAATTTTCATATTAAAACAAACCCATAGTTCTTTTATATGAACTTCAGAAAAAAATTATTAATGACTTATGTGTTAAAAATGCCTATCAGAAAATACAAAACAAAAAAGACCTTTTTCAGCATCACTCAATAATGCAGTATACTATAATATACTATAGAATAAGAAATATTAAATACTCTGAATCTTAGATTACAGGATTTGTCCTTAAAAGTTGCAGCCTCCAGGTAGAAAGATAAATTCCCTTTGTTTTAGTTTCCTCAACAGTAGGATTTTCTATGAGATATATATTCATGCTCAGAAAGAATAATAAATTTTACCCATACTAAAATCTTTGCCACAGGTAGTCATTTCTACTACAGCTTATACAAGCATCTCTCAAAACCTGAAGAAAAATTATATAATGGTTTTATTTCTTTTCTCCATGCATTTACACTCTTTGTCCCTGAATTATATGTATGAATTGCTTATGAAATATTTCCATGTGAGTTCTCAATATAAACAAATGACATCTGTAGCATCACAGTCTCACTAATTTGTCAGGTGAAACTGAAATATTTAAGGCCTAATAGTAAGTATTAAATAATCCATACATGTGAGAAAAAGAACATTAATTTATGGTTATATGTGGGAGTCAGGAAGTTACGACTTCAGATCCTGACACTTTTTCAGTCTTAATGTGATTCTGAGTGAACTACTAGATGTTTTGGTGTCCCCAGTGTAAGATGGGAATAATTTTATTCCTCCTTACCAGACTTTCTCTTTAGATTATCAGAACAAGGGTTGCCTATGATTATGTATGATGCCTGAAAAGTAAAGTCCAGATTTCATTTCGGCAGAAAGTCCAGATTCCATTTTTGCTGTTATGCAAATTAAAATTTAAAAACTCACTGAAGTTATTTAAAAAACAAAAAAAGGATTAGTAAATTTCTGATTTTGCTAGCAAAAAATCTCATTTTGTCTATTGTCCATTGTATTTGAATTTCATTTCCCACATCTTCAAGAAATAAAATAAGAACATTTTATAAACTTCTTTTTGAATTTATCAGAAATGCTAAACTGCATATAAACACATATTTTGCTATGTGTATTTATGCTGTTGTATTTCTTATACACAAATGTCTTCCTATTGAATTAACTTAATTAGTATGTAAAAGGAGAGTAATTGCATTCATCAGAACAACTGTAATCCCCAAAATTTCTTGCAGGCAAAATAATGAGAGGAGGGTAATTTGCTGCTGAGTTCAAATCTTACAAATTTTTCCCTTCTACTGCATAAACAAAGAATGTTATTTTTGTTATGTATTTCTCCTTTATGCATAAGGATGGCCACTACAATCACAAAGAAGATCCTCTTGTTATTTTTAAATATGAAATCTTTTCTCAATGGATCCTGGTATTTATGCAATCCTTTCCCTCATTTGCTTTACCATTTGTGAAAGATGATAGGGGATGATCATTTTTCAAAGTTTCTGCAGATGGAAACATGAACCTTACAGACAAAAGGCCAGGTTTTGACAACGTGTGTTAAGGGAGGATCAGTTGTTCCTGAAATTCTAATCATGTAGTGAACAAAATCAAGCTAAATAGACCACAAATTCTTTGAATATCTATTTATTTAATTAAATAAGAATTTATATTCTTGGTAATATGCATGTTGATGATAGTCAGGACCCCACTAACTTATGATTCAGTTCTTTTCAATTTGGATTGCTTTGTTTCAATTTGGATTGATTGTTTTATTATACATGTCTATATTGCACAGTGAAATGAAAAACAGACTCACTTTTTTACATTTTTATGTTAAATCAATCTATTAAATTTTTAATTACTATTTGTGGATAGTTTTTTGAGGGAACAGTCATCTTTTTATTTATATATGCTACATTTTTTCACTAATCTTTCACTTTTAGACTGGGGCATTAATAAGGCAATTATATAACGCAATGACAAAACATACTGCTCCAAGGTTGCTTTCCCCATAAAAAAACAAGAAATAAACCAAGTCCCCTACAGCAGCAAATCATGTGAGCAATACTGAAAGTAATTTAAAAAATATTAGAAAGAAGTGTGAACTCTAACTGACATATGCTGTGAAGTAGAAGAAATGAGACACTTAGAGAAAGTTTTTTGCAGTTTGATTTTTTTTCCTACTCACATAGAACCAAATGAACTTGTCACCTGTTTGTAACATCTTCACATCTGTTTCAGAGGAAGAAAAGAAGTTATTATGAAGCAGTAGTTGAAATGTTTGAGTCACCTTATGCTCTTAGAGTATTAAATGTATCAGGTAAATGTACTTTTAAAGATACGGTGAATGAAAACTATTTTGATCAACAAAACTTACCCAGACCTGAGATTAAAAATCTGGTCTTGTAACTTTGACATATTCTTTGATTCCTTTAGCAAAGCTGCCTTTGTAATGGGCTGAGTTATGGAGAAAAGCACATCTGTACCAACCGACAGTGATCTAAGCTCCCCATACCATGCTTTTAGTAGTTGCAGAGCCAAGACAAGCTAACTGCAAAAATACAGATTCTTTCATTGTGACCAGAAAGTGTATCACCATTTTACATGTGGCATGCACTCAGTCTGTTCAGACAAAAACAGGATCACAATATACAAAATAATAAGATGATGTTTTAAAAGATGCCAAATGGCTGAGAGATGCAGACACATATTTGTTTACAAGTAGAGAAACATAACTCAGAAATATAGGAGTGGCCTTTGTGAATGCTTTATAACTGCTCATGTCAGGGCCCTGAGGACACTGCCTGGCCACCCTATCTCTGCCCAGTAGGCCCAGGGCATCCTCCCCACCCTGCCCAAGGCCCAGGAGCTCATTTCAGTCCAAGGCCAAGGAGCCCATTTCAGTCCAGCTCAGTGCCTTCAGCTGGTCTCCTGCTCAACCACAGACTGGTCATGGGCACCACTGATCCGGATGCCAGCCTGACCTCAGATCTGCCCTGTCACCATGATCCTGCTGGGCAATCACTAGGTCTGATCTTGACTGTACCCTTCAACTGATTTCCTGGTTTGACCTCACTTTGACGTGAATCAACTCTTCTATCTGGCCAGGATCTCTGTGCAGGCCATTCCCACCTCATTTGGGGATATTGTGAGAGGGGCCCTGGGCAGTGAAGCCCCAGCCCTCCTGGCCACGGGATCCCCCTTGACTCCTTGTTCCTTGTTCGAGCAGCTGGCATGCGACTCCATGATGGATTTAGTGAAGATCAGCACTGCACTTTTAAAGGGAACCTCCCAGTAGTCCAAATCTACTGTTCTTTGCTTGGCACTGTGCAGCAGTTTCAGCAGTTATGAGCCACTAGAACCAAACTATATCTATACACTTCAGAAGCACCCCTACTGCATTTGGTTCAGGGGGCCAGAATACAGAAAAATTAAGAAAACAAAAAACAGAAATGTTTATAGTGTGGATTTCAGGCCTTTGTTTTAATCTATAGGCCCATTCCGATTGGACTGCGCTACTTGCTAATGCATGCAAAGCCACTGACTCCATCTGTCTCCTAATAGCTAAAATCAGTTGTCTAGAAAACAAATCAAGAGAAAGACAAGCACTTAAGGAGTGGGAACTTCTTGAGACTGAGATAGTGTCTGGATTTAATAGTACTCACTGAATTTCTTTCATGAATTTGATGCTATAACACACTTTTCCTTAAGAAGATCTGCAGTTTATAGTAGCATTACTATGGGGCTCCTCAAAATAAATTATCTGTTCAGCAGTCTTTTCTGAAGGCTGCGTTTAAGCCAATTTTGAAGTTGCAGTGGTCAACTTTAAAACATCAGTTGCTACATAACTGGCACTGTTATTTCTTAGTTAAAATGAAACAGAAGTACTCCAGAAACACTGCGGTAACTGTTGACTCTTTAAACGGTGACCTGATTATTTTACCATTTTTATCATACACCACAATTTACAGTGCTGAG
Organism: Tinamus guttatus; assembly: GCF_000705375.1. The sequence continues at coordinate 502,639 of NW_010584846.1, read as the reverse complement.
AGTAACAGAAGGGATTTGCTTACACATTGCTGCTAGCATAAAGTCAGTTTAAATTAGATGTACTAGTAGAGAAATGCTCTTAAAACCTCCCAAAGTGAATATTGTTATCTCACTCACTCAGTAATGAGAGCTAAACCAGGATGGAAGATTTATGAAGATATTAAGCATAACAACTGAGGATGAATTTCTCTTATCATACACTCCATACTACTTAACTTCTTTGGTTTAACCAATAAGAAAGAGAAATTAGTCTGTAACCACCTGGGAGAAGAAGAGAGTGCACGCTCCACATATACCTATGAGGTGATACAAGTGCTGAATGCAACTAGAGAATTCAGCAAATAGAAAACATAATAATATGAATTATTATTAGTAGTTATAATTGTATAATTATATACTGTATATAAATTGCATAATTGTATAATTGCATAATTGTACTATTACTAATAGTACAAGTCTGGATTTTCTTTCATTATGTCCTCTTTAGCCAACACAAAAACTAGTGGAAGATGTCCCGCAAAATGTATCAGAGCAGACTGAGAAAGAGAAGACTGATTCTTTCCTTTCTCTCTCCAGCAGCCACTTGATATGTGTTTTTGTTTTGTTTTGTTTACATTAGAACATAATGTACTGCTAGTGCTCCATCACTCAGATCACATCCATAGAGTTACCTCCCTGAATCAAAGTTTTTATAAAAACAGTAAATTTTTATAAACATTTACTAAATTTTATTTACTAATTAGTAGACTGATTATTGCCATGTTTATTACAGTCCTCTTAATGACTTCAAATCATTGCTGGCAACCTCAGAGATTACATTATTTTCTACATTCATTTTTACAGTGACAAGTTTGACCAAAGCTTGGATAAGCTTATAGATCAAAATAACGGCAGTCGTCACTCGCCTATATGAATTCATCTTTTAGGCCATGAACATCAGAAAAGCCACCTGAGAAAAACCACTTCTAAAGAATAAGTTTTATCCAGTGGTTTGAAATTGTGCTTCATATAATTTCATCACATTATAAGGATCCTTTCATATATCAATAAAATAAATCATTTGGAATGAATATGAAATTTAAGCATAGTTCTTAAAAAAAAGTCATATTCTTCATAAGAGTACAAAATTTTTGCTCATCATCACAATGAAGATGAAGCCAAAGCAATCCAAAGGGTGACCCTGCTGCCACTAGTTGTATGTATCTCCATTGCAATGCAAACTTGCTGCAACTACCTAATATGTCACCAGAGACTAAGGAAATTATTACACTGTGCTAGGACATATGGAGACAGAAAATTATATCAGAAAAAAAAATCACCAAAATTCTTTCATGCAACTTTTTTATATCCACTTTTATCCCCTCCTCCCTATATATATATATAGCGTTAGTAGGTCACACACCTCTACAAACTAATTTATTATTTGATTTTGTTAAGAGTTGTCATGTTTTGAAACTCTTAATAGCTAAGAGTTAGCTGTTCTTAGTTGGTAGATTATTCTTTACACTTGCAATACTCTACGTAATAATGACTGATATATAGTAAGCTCCATTTAGTAGTCCTTAGTATTTCTTCAGAGATGATACAATTTTAGTGTTTAGTCAAAATAAATAGCAACAACTCTTCACCTCCATTCCTCCCTTCCAAAACTAAGAAATAGTACCATCCTTTACTCTGTATCGTCCTCTGAGGAAAAAGAGATAAAAATAAAAGAAAGGAATGAAAGAATATAGCTATAGACTTCTTTTGAAATATTTTTTATAGAAAATAATCATACTCACATTCTTTTTTTTTTTTTTTTTTTGGTAGATTAGTCCAAAACTAGTAAAAGAGGTCATGTCTAGATATATTAATAAAAAAAATAATCTGAATCATGTCCTCCAAACTACACCTCCAAACATGCTTAATTGACTGTTTTCACACCCTTTTATCCCTATCTATCAGTTTGGGGATGAAGGGGGAGCTCTTCAGATTATCAGTGACTTCCTCTGTTCAGCTAGAATTTACTTTTTTTAAAGAATTCAGCTTTAGTTTATTTTACTTCTGCTGATTACAGCTGTATCAGCTAAGAAATCCTTAAATTTACCAACTTCTTAAGTAAAATATTCAGTTCAATTCAAATTTTCAAAATGATCAAATTTTAGTCCTTAATAACCATTTCTAAATTGCATGTGCCTTAATTAAGCAAGCTATTACTAAGAAAAGTAAGAACCTCTAACACAAGATTTATTATTTTATTCAGTCATTTCTATTACGTATTCAGTAGTTTCTTGACACACTCTTTAATCAATCTTTATATTCAAGACTTCAATGAAGAGAAGGTTTTTGGATGAGGAAATTCCCAAAAATGTTTTGGGGGTTCACACAAGCTATCACACAGTGAAGTGTCATTTCATTAGGGATATTTTATGAACATTACATTTTGCAAAATTTTATTTATGCAATCGTCTCCATGTTGTTACTGTAACTATGTTGATCTAGCTCACTTATGCCATGTCTAAAGTCATATCCTTTGATAAGTATTTTTTTCTGACAAAGACACAGAATTAATTATTCACTCCTCACTCCTTTTTTTTTCTTTTTTTTTTTTTCCTTTTTGCCATTATAGAGTTCTGTAAAAACATTTTTATTCACAGAAAAACATGACTTTATATTCTAGGCCTTTTTCTTCAGGAAGGCTATGAACCCTCTTACAACTGTTCCTTGGCCTCTAAAAAAGATGGCCCATTTAGCCTCTCAGAAGGACTTTCCCTTACTATATACAAGTTATTTTATTTTTTTGTCATTAAAGTTACTGTGATTGATTACATGTGAAGTCAGAGACACACAATTGTTTGTGCCATTTAAAATGCCATGTACAGTTTTTGAAGCAATTACAACTAAAAACTGAATGTCATGAAATATTACCTAATATTGGATGTCTAAGTTGAAAATAAATTGTTTCTGACTCCATAAATAAATTAAAATAAAATTCTGAAAATAAAAATTTAAATGTGTCAAGAGGAGCCAGTAGTCACCAGTGTAATTCAACCTTGCCAGTAAGGGTCATATTTATCTAGTACTGTCACTTCCTCATTGTTGGTCAAGTATCTTGAGTATTGCAGTCAAGGATTTATTAACCAAGGATTTAGATTTGGATTTCAAAAATTTTTGTGTGACTTTAGGACCTTTTTTATAAGCTTTCAAAGTAAGTATTGGTAGGAAATTATGACTGGAAGGCTAATTGCAGTAGTTCTTGCTAGCTCTTCAGAACAGTTTGTCCTGGTGTGTATAAAACTCAATTTTCAGTTTCGTGTTTCAGTATTTTATCACGTTTCTGTCAAAACCTCTTACTATAATTGATAAGCACAAGCCCACTTAGTTCCACTTTAGAGTCTTTATTTTTAAAATAAAATGTTTACTTCTTTCCTTTTTGTAACAGCTAATACAGTTGTGTAGAACATGAAGGAAGGAGTACTTCCTTCATTGGATGTCTTTTTTGTGTGTGTGTTCCATCTTGCACTACAGCCGGCATACATGTATTTCTAGCCAATGGTTCATTTGAAAAATATCCCCATAAAGTTTCTTTGAATCAGGATTTTCCATAACATCACAGAGAGGTTGTAGAGTCTCCTTCTTCAGAGATATTGAAAGCCCACCTGGATGCGATCCTGTGCCATGTGCTCTGGGTGACCCTGCTTTAGCAGGGCAGTTGGACTAGATGATCTCTAGAGATCCCTTCCAATCTCAAACATTCTGTGATTCTGTGATTGTGTGATTACATTTATCTTGAGCAATACTTTTCTCCATTTAGAAATTTAGCTTCTGAAGAAACAGCATCCAAATATATGCAGTTTTTGAATTTAAAGTTATTCTAGTATCTAAAGAAAGTGCAATATAGACTCCATAAGCAGTCCAAACCCAAATTATGATCCCATCTGATAGCAGTATATACCCATGTCAGACATTAACTGAGAATCCAGGTGACAAAACCATCTGAACATTGGTTCAGTCATATACATCATATTAAATAATGTGCATGTTTGTAGGAAATGCATATTTACATTTCTTTTTGTAAAAAAAAATCACATAAAGTAGTGTAACAGGATAAAAACTGATGCTGTATTATTATATTATACTATATTGGTGAGTTGCTAATATTCACTTTTATTTCCTAACAGACATCAGTAATTTAGGAACAGTTTAAAGATCACTGTAAGCATCATTTAGAGGCTGATCAGAAGTAAGCTTAAAGAGCTAAAAAGAAAGCAAATAAGCTACCCTGTGTTCTGGTATTTCAGCAGAATAAGAAAAGCACTATTATTTTCTTCCTTGGGGAATTAATGGAATACATACTAAGCATTTGCAGCACTGCACAAATTGATTTAACTTGAGAACAAATACATTTGTAACTCACTTGTGTCTTTGTCTTGAGTTGAATTAGGAGGTGTTTTCATTACTTGTGGAATGTGCTTGCTACTCCACAAGTGCCTAGACGGCCTAATGTGTGTATATTAAGCTTTGAACTTCATAAAAGAAATTCTAATAATTGTGACTACAGGCATAGTAGCCAAGAATGTATACGGAATGGAATGGAATGGAATGGAATAGAATAGAATAGAATAGAATAGAATAGAATAGAATAGAATAACTGAACATTAATGTCTAGTCCAATGCATAACCAACACAAAATCCCATCCCCCTTAAAAGAATAATATGGTATTACCAAAACACATCCATTTGTCATTTCAATATTAATACAAATTAACAAAAGCAATAGTACTTGGTATTTCCACTTGATAGCACTTGGTAGCTGCAGGGAGGCCATCGTCAGACCAGGTAACCTATATTTATTCATTTATTTATCTATTTATTTATTTAGGTGTGTGTGTGTGCGTGTGTGTGTGTGTATAGTTCAATATTTTTTTGAACAAAATTTCTGGGAAGAAAAAGATTACATGTCTAGGAAAGCCAAAACATATGGTAGCTTTGGGGATAGAGAAATTCAAGAAAGTTATAGTTACTGCTTGATACAAAAAATCACGTCATTGCTATTGAGTAAAAAAATAAAATATATTTTTATTTTTCCCTAGACAGAAAATTCTTTGTCAGTGGACGAGCAAAAGGGAAAAGGCTGATTTATGGCACAATCCTCAAATAAACAGTATTCTTTCTATCTTAGGGTTCATTCTGTAGCACATGTGAGCCTAATAATTGTTAATGTATTTTCTTCCTCTCTGTGAAGCATTTTCATAGTCAGGAGGAAAATGGAGTTCTATTTAAGCAAATTGCTCAAAAGTAAGGCTTTAAAACTTCTGTTCAGCTGGCACCAAACACTAGAGGCCACCAAGGCTCACAAGAACCTACATTTTTTAATGTTATGCTTCGACATGGAAATTGCTCAATAGTTCACCACCTAAACACTCCTGGGACTGAAAACAGGTGTTCTACCATCTTATCTATTTCAGGAGGTTGAGCTATTAAATACAAAATTGACCCTTGAATTGCATTTAAAATAGAGTAAGAGCTAACTATGGTGACATTTCTCCCTCCTTTTGCCATTAACTGACATATCACCTAAATGCGAACAATATGAATAATTGATTCTGCACAGATCTTGTGGGGGGAAGGAAAATACATTAGGGCTTATTCTTCACAAGCAAGTACCTGGTCCCTATTATAGACTTGTGTTTCACTCTATTTTCTTGCTCTTTTGCTATGGCCTAATTTGTATTAAATATTTCATCTCTTCAAAAGGAGGGTGTTCTGAACCCAAACAACTCTATGCTTTTATGAGGAAAATCTTACTTGATGTTAGGAATATTGGATTTTATCCTTGTAGATAAAAGCAAGATTTTACCCCAATCTCAACATTTTTGATGACTGTGCTAACCAATTGATGTAATAAATAAATACAGAGAGACAGCAGAATCAGTTTCAGAAGGGGCTAGATTTGCAAAGCATAAATTGAAACTTTTGTTTAAAAAAGTGTATGGATACTATTAATCTTGGGAAGAAAAAAATTTTTGTAGTTTAAGGCACAGTCATTTCTCAATGTATCTTAAGTAGATTCATGTTTTCGTGATGTTTTGGGAGTCTTTCATTGTACCGTGAATCTCCTTCGGAGGCATGTAGCCCTTCAAACGTTAAAAAGGCTGACAGTTGTGTTTTCAGTTCCACCTATGCCAGCCAGGATTGCACTCTTCATATATGTCTTCTCTTGGCTTCTCCCAAAATATATTTTTGAAAGCAATTAGCCATTTCTATTTGGTAGAAATTAGAAAAAAGTATTTTAATACAAAGCTTTACCAAAAAAAAAAAAAAGTTAGGCTTTGCATACAATCTAATGATTACAAGTTGCTAACCTTTGAGGTTTAATATTGGCAGAGAATATCTGCTAATATTCATATTTTGAGAATTGCCTTGAGTTGCGCAGCTCTCCCCCTCTGGGTGCGCAGACGCGCACACCAGTCGGGGGTCCCAGCCCTCAATTCGAGGGTCCTGCCTTCCTCCTCTTCTTCCTCATTTCCGGGTGTTTGACCTCCAAAGCTAGTTTGGTTAATTTGGCTATAAGCCCTGCCGAGCGGCCGACTTCAACAGGTTTCTGGTGGGGGGGCTGCCTGTGAACCGGGCTGAGCAGCTGCATCCCTGCTCCTTATCGCTCAGCCTAGGCAGGCAAATATCTTCTTTCTCAAGGTCTGGCCTCTGCTTCTCACAGGAGATTTTTATGACTCTACAGATCACAGAAATTTCCATCTCCAATACAGAAGGGTAGAAATACCTCTGATACTCATAAAACCTTGTCTGGTGAGCTCTTTTTCAATGGTGTTTTCAGGATCACATAGAGAATTAGGAGGCAGTATTCTCATAATTCTTCTTCCAAATTTAAGTCTTCCAGTTCTGAGCATTCAGGGAGAGGGAACGCTCTTAAGAAAATGGAGAGAACTGGGAGTAAGTATCAAGCAACTTTAGCAGAGCATTAGCTGCTTGCTATATGCATAAAGGAACTCATGGGCTTGAAAAAACGATATTCTGAAAGCAGTTGTTGCAGTTTGAAAATGGTGGTAGAGGAAGGAGATATCAAATACTGTGTTAGCTATATGCCCGAACCTGGAAGCATCGGATTCACAAACAGTGTTGACTGTAGGTCTGATCCTAGCAGTGAATCAAGTTCACAAATAGCGTGATCAACTATAGGTTTGACTCAGGCATTATCAGAGCATTATTTATTCAAATGCGACATTTACAAAGCAGGTTTTGGATGTCAATACAGGAAATTCTCTACTACAGTGTGGCATTTTTAGCTAGCTCTGATGTACAAATGTGTAATCATCCCTCACCCCAGAAGATGGGAGAGGGCTCTCAGTCTCGGGTCTCCCCAGGCGGCATCCCGACCCGAGGGGAAGGGGTTCAGCCCATTGACCCCAGAAGTTACGATGGAATCGCCCCTCTTTTTTCCTCCTTAGTTCGCCTTTTATCCTTTTTCCTTTACATTTAGGTGCAGCTTGAGTGACTATAGTCATTATTGATTGGTGACAAAGTTTCTCGCTTTCATTTAAAGGTACAGTCACTCGAAAATCTAGAGCGCATGCTCAGTGAGGAGCGGTCGTACCTCGAAGGCAGGTAACTTTTGGGATGGAGATGTGTTTTGACATTATAATGAGCTTATAATGAGCAAAGTTCTAGTAAAGTTCATCTGAACTGAGTGATTTGCCATCTTTGCTGGCTCAGCACCGGACTTGTTATTGTTATCTCCCACTAGACAGCCACTGTGCAGCTTATCAGCAGCCCAGCACAGGGAGTGCAACAGAGTTTGGCCGCGGCTTCACCCCTCTCCATCCTCTGTTACTCCCCTTTGCAGCTGTGAGGAGGGCAGGTTGTGCTGCCCAGGGAACCGTGGAGGAGCTGAGTCTGTGCGCACCAACCATCCTGGAAGTGGCAACTGTGTAGCGCCCCAAGCAGGCCTCTGTAATGCCAAAACTTCGGTTGGGTTTTTTTCCAAGTTTCTCCTTCTCAAGCAATTCTTCCACAGCAGTCACTAATTCTTTTTTCTGCTTTGATTCTAAAATCCAAACATATAGGATATGTGGTTGTGATGTGTACTCTTCTTGGAAGAGTGGTTGTTGATGTCTGAAATTAAAAACCTGAGCTTAAAACTGATAACAAGTTTTCAAACACAGTGCCAAATTTGCAGACATATGGTATTCTTTCAAACCACCAAGATAAAGTTTGAAAAGCAAAACGAATTGCACAAATCATGGCCTGTATCTTGAAAAATGAAAACGAGTAAGATGACTAATTTAGCATCTCAAAGATGTTGAAAGAAAAGCTGCAAGAAATTAGCAAGACCACTCCCAGAACACAGCGGAGAAAAGCTTTCTCCAGCCAAGCAGTTGAAGAATGAGAAACAAGGGAAGATACTTAAGGTGCTTCCAGGGAAAAAATACATCCACAATGCAAATGCACGTGCAAACAAGAAGTGGAAGAAGAAAAGGCTTTATTTACTTACATGCACTTAGACTTTTAAATATAAAAATCAGCATTTAACATCTATGCTGAAGAAGCTTCCTATCACAAGTAAATATCCAGAGTACGTTTGAGAGAAAAAAAAAAGACTTCATGAATAACTCATGAAGGCTGAATTTACATTTTGCATTTTAAAATTGCTATTTTCCTAAGTGACCTGTCCTTCTGTGAGTAAATAATCCAGAAACATCTACTGTATATACTAACTCTTTCAACTTACTTAACCTTTCTAGTTTCAATGTTTCCACATCTTTTCAATTTCAGTGTTTCAGCATTTTGAACCAAAATTACATGTAATAGAAGGATCAATCAATTCACTGTGAAACTAAATGATACCTACAGGACTCCGCTTTGTAAACATAGTGTTAATGTATGTACTTTCTATCCACCAAAGCTCTCACAGATTTACTGAAGTAAAAATTATGTTCAATGCAGGTTTTTAAAATATTTCCCAAATATCCAAATGAATATTTGGGAAAAGAATATTAATAAAGTTAAAAGATGAACAATTTAAAGTTTTTTGATATGAAATTTCACATTTTTTTCTTTGACATTGAATTATGAGCTTATTCTCTGATATAGGACTTTTTAATATACTGTAATCATGATTGTAACTTAAAATATCCTAAGTGTATTGTAAGGTAATTATGTATCTACAATATTTAAACAACTGTACTGCCATGTGGTAAGTGAAGCATCACTTATGATCTTTAACTTAAAACTTAAGGTCAGCAAATCAACAAATTCAGGTTATTGCAAACAAGTTATTGCAAATACATGCAAGATTTCCCTTCCCTTCCCTTCTCTTTTTTTTATTTACGGAAAGATTTTCTACCTCTTTGTATCCAGGAAATTGTTTCAACTTGTAATTAGATGCCAAATACTTGAAATGTTTTATCTTGAGAGATATAATTCCAGAGGATAAATTAGAAGTTATTTGTTTATTGTTGGTTGAGAGTCATTAATATTATGGGATAGACATTTATTAAGACTTTAAAAAACTGACAACATGTCTAGGGAAAACACTGATGGGACAGAAGACATGAAAAAGAAATACGTGAAGTAAGACCGTAACATTTTCCTCCTTTATTGACATGGCCAAAAATTACCTGCTACCTAAACCTGCTGTCTGGATTTCTGTCTCAGTTAGGGAACTGCAATATTAATCATAAATATCTAACATACAAGTGTATCTTCATTTAGATGTGTTTGTCTGCCTTGATTTTAAAGCTTTCTTAATATTGTGGCTAAGGTTGTTCACAGAAAGCAATACATTTTTTTTTAAAAAAAAAAGGCAGTCAGAGTAAGTATCTCTAAAAAGACTGGAGGGAAGAAAGCAGAAACAGAAGCACAGACATAGCATAGATGTGAGGTGCCTGAGGAGTTCATGTAAGAAAATACATTACATATTTCAGCTGATCAAAGAGAAAAAAATCATGTAGATTCTGATACCTTTATATTTCAGAAACAAAGAGCTTCTTTTTAGAGCCTTTCTCTGATTTTGACCTTGATAGCAAACTGAGAGAAGTTGTAGCTTGGTTGGCCCAAGACATCATGAATTAGTCAGTCAGGGCCTTTTATACCGGTTTTATGAGACCAGGTGCATCTTGTATGAACACTCAGTGAGGCAGGAATAGGTTGGAAAAGAGTGCAGAAACATATGAGGAAAAATAATAATAAAAAAAAAACCCAAAGCAGAAAGCACAACTACAACCTCAATAGAGCCCAGACACCATAGCCCTCTCGTGTGTGCGTGTTCCTTCACGCCGTGCCAGGCGTAGGTTCTGTTTCTGTCTTCACGACCAAACTCATCTGTGCCTTTGGGAAGGCATATGTGGGATGTATGTGATCAGAGCAAGGCATTTTGTCTTAAGGTCAAATTTTGTCTTAGTGATCCATTTTACTAGTTTTAACATTTTTGTGATTGACTTGTCTTAGTCATTATTTACAATGCTGACAAACTTTATACCACTTGTAGGCTTATGAGTACTGTGTAGTAAGAATCTCTGAAAATACACGGTCATAAAGAGTAGAATTAAGTTTCCCTGAATATATGTGAAATTAATATCAGTGATATTCCACTGACTTTTGAATATTTATGATCAATACCATCCAAGGCAGAATCAAATGTTTTTAGTCCAAAATACTATCAACGAAAATTCTTACCCGGATATGTAGGGAGTTTTAGGACTACTTGCATAGGAGTTAAAGTTCTAATTTTAATTCTATATATAATCTGTTGTGCCCTCTCATTTTCTGGATAATCTATAGCTAAAAAGTAATTCTAAGATACTTGCACTGGAAGAAGACAAAACAGGCCTGTTGATAAGGCAAAAATTTCTGGAGATGATGCTGTTCTCTTCCTGGGTTTACTGCTATGCAGACTAGCGTTCTATGGACGAGCCACCTGTGATTGCTTTCCAAATACTATGCTTAGATTTACCAATTGACAGTGATTGGTAGCATATTGTTCACTCTTCCCCTCATCTTCAAATCTACAAATATGAAAGAAGTGTAGCAAACTCTTTTCACATTGATCTGTTCCAAATATTCATCCCAATGTCTGAATTTTGACAAACAGATTTTTTTTAGTATTATAAGAAATAAAAATGAACATTAGAAAATTATACTCACCCTCCCAACTAATAATAAAGAACTTCAACAGTGCACCAGATCCTCCTCTGTCTTTAAAGCCCATTGCAGATTATTATTCTTCCACTGATAATGATGTGTTTGTCAGGACACTAGATGAAGCCACTGACACTCCAAAAGATGCTACAAAAAGCAACTTACAGTCAGAGCTCTCCTCCAAAAAACAAGAAAACAGAGGCGAAACAGACCCCTCTTAATCTTTCCATCATAATGGCCTGCACAAAGCAGAACTATTTTTCCACTGATTCTTAAGAAACCCTACTTTATAATTACGGAGAGTTAATTTCATGCATTAAGATGCATGAAGATGCATGCTACGTCTAAGTACAGCATTGTTTACAGAAGGTTCTTTTCAAAAAAAATTCTTATTTTTCTAAATGCCCTTTTTTGCAGCTGTAAGATAAGTAAGATTACTAGGTCAGAGATATAAAAGGTAAACAAAATCAAAGTTAACAGACCAAGACTGCAGAATGATCCACGCAATCCAAGCTTAAAATATAACTGAATTCACAGAATTGAAAGATGCTATTTCAAGCAGCTAATACTTTAAAGACAGAAGTCTCAGAACTCTCATTTAAAAGATGTCATATAGAGTAATACTCTAATATTGCATAAATTGAAAGTTAAAGATTATAGTAAATAGTCTGCATATTTTAACCTAGACAAATAACAGCTCTGTAGTGTGTCTGAGCATATAGCTAAATAAATGAGTTTGACTTAGTTGTGCATATTTAAATGCAATATAGGGCATTTAATGAAGCACATAATGCAAAACATCAGTAGCACTAAATTATTTTCTTATCATTTATATCAAATCATCATTTTTTTTCTGCTATCATCCCATAAAAAGTCCCTTACATCAAAATGAAAATATCAGTTTTCTGGATTGTTATTATAATGTTACTGATAGCAGTAAGCTAGAAATGCAGTAGATATATGCATTATATAAATGGTGTTCCCTCTATCTCCCTATCTTGAGAAAATACTGCTGAAAATTTTTAATATATGGAAAAAATAACTGATAAAATAATTGACTTTCTTTTCTGGAGATTCTTAAAAATTTAATTTGTATGTTGATTATGTAGCTGGAAAAATATCTCTCAATTTGAGCAAAAAAGCTGAAAGTGCCTTAGAGTAAATAGATATCTGAAACTGGAGAACACACTTCATCTAATTTTATTAATGAACTTCACTGAAGAAGTTTGTTTAGTAAGAAAATACCCTTGTGACCTTTTGATTTAGTATAAAGTAGGACACATTATATGTGAATCTATTTTACAGTATACTCATTATGTTCAAATACCTTGTAGCATTTGATCACTATGAGAAAATCACAGTACAATAAAGGCTTATAAATTAATTGAAGAAGCAGTTACATACGGTGCTTGTGAAACTTGACCTTATGATTGTTTTTCTGGTGTTAGATGAACATTGCAGGAATTGCAATTGTAGTCTGACATTTTCCATGAACAATATTTGCAAATATTCTGTCTCTTAACACTTGGCATTGATTTTGTAATATGCGAGATCTAGTAATGATTTTTTTTTTCTCCACCTGCAAGTTTTTTTAAACCATCAGTGAAATTAGTTTTTCTCAATGACATAGATCATGCTTGTTCTCTTTATATCAACAATTACACACTTGCTGAGTTTGTCCCTGGAGATAATTTTGTGTATTAGAAAATTATATGGATGATGTGAATAGATTGAAGGGAAAAAAAAAACCACTAGAACTAAAAATTGAATATTAGAAATTAAAATATCTGAAACATCAATTCTTTATCAATGATTGGCTGAATTGTGCTCATACCTAAATGTGAGAAAAGTGATTGTGCATCATTTCCAAAAATTTTACATTTGCAGTGTTTGAACTATTAGGTAATAGTTCTAAATAAAAGCAATTAACCCAGCTTCTGTGGGAAGATGTTTTGCTTAGAGAAGCAGATTTCTCACCTACATAGTATTCTGTACAGGACGATAGGCACTTAGAAGTTTAAGGATCCAAGAATATTCATAGCTCTAACATCAGCATTTTCACTATCTAACAAGAGAGTGTCACAGCGGATAAGAACACCAAAGTCGCACAGTGAATCAAATTTGCAGTGTTACCATTTCTCTTTGTATTTAGACTATTTGAGTCATAAATTTTCTTCAAGATCAGATGAAGTTCGTGACTTTTTTTTTCTTTTTCCTAGCATGCAGAACAGGCCTACTTGTCTCATGGTTGATACAATTTCATCTCATTGCTTCCCTTAATCACTTCTCTTTCTTTATTCTAACGGTAATCCACAGCCAACAAACTACAGAACTTTCTTATGTGTCAAGCAGGTAGTATTACCAACTTTTTAAAAGTGACTGTTCTTTGCTGATACATCAAGCAATGTATTCCTGACCTTGAAAACAGTTTGCTATATTGTACTCATCCTCTATTTTCATGTACTGTGAAATGCTATGCTGAATGGCTCCATTTCCAGCATACCATTCAATCTATCCTTTCTGAAGGACTGTTTTGATGCAATTAGGTCAGTCAGCTCTCATCTCCAGTTCAGCATCTAGTTTTTCTTAATTAAATGAATCAAACCTTAGTTTAAAAAAAAAAATACTATCTTTAGAAATTTTAGGAAATCCGTATTCCACTTCTGATACATTATCCCTTCATATTTTGATATTCTTTCACTATAACTGTACAATTATTTAAATGTCTTAAATGAAGAGCAAGTCCTTCATTCAGTTCATTCCTATATCCTAAATATATAAAGGAAAAGGGAATTTAAGTGACACCACTTATCTAAATCATACCAAAACTACAGAAATGGTTTTACTGCAGATATAATTGAGAAGACTCACAGACTTAGAGCTACATAAAGCTGACAGTTTACGTCTATTATAAACGATATTTCTTGCTGCATTTTTCCTTCTAATTATTTTCACTGTTTTGGTCTGATGCTTATACTTTAGACTCAGCATGTTGTCTCTTTCTCTAAAACTTCAAACTCGTTTGAAAAAAATCCTCCCATAGTGATGAAAGTTTCACATAGCCTGGGACATCGAGAAGATTTGATTAACCTTTATTTAGATATATAAGAATTAAAGCAGAAGGATACAGGTTACTTCTGTGTGTAAAATATGTCAGAGTTAGATGAGGACTTTATTCTACTACCCATTCAAGAGGTCATCCTTCAGAAATGTATGTGACATTGTATGTTTCTATGTGACATCCTTGCTCATTTCCAATTTGAGCTCCAATTCATGAGATAGGAAATACGTTATCAGAAATTATACTATTGTTCATATATAGAAAGTAATTAAGTAGATCATCTTCCTTCTGAAAATCACAAATTATTGCAACCAAAAATGATAAGTAAAATCGACCATGTCTCTTTTAAGGAAATGTATTCATACGCAAAGTTCAGATGGTAGATAAGACTAAAAAGGTAACAAGGTGAAGCTTTTGTAACCACAGGGGATTGGGTAGGTGGAATATACTCAGATAGTCGTAGGAGTTGAATCATGTCAATACTGTAGAGAGGGAGAAAGGAATAGAAGATTTGAAGAATAATGTGAGAATAGAATTGATGCAAAATTACTCCAGGATTGGTAGCAACAGAAATTTAATTGTCAGTATGTCCTTAAGTATATGAACTAGAAACACCAGCAAGTTATCAGTAAGAATTCTTTGAAGAGTCTTTTATGATTGTTCTATCTTCTTATTTATCATGTTAAAAGAATTCTTTGAACAGTCTTTTATGATTGTTCTATCTTCTGATTTATCATGTTAGTATCTGTTGCAGAAGACAGATAGGAGAAGAATAGATGATTGTGCTTCACACACACAAAACTGAATAATCCAGAGAAAAACAAGTGATACCCTGGAGTTTTGTTTTGTCTGAGCACTGTATCTATTACAGACATATAGCACATATTGCCATTTTTTTATTTCTGAGTCACATAGAAAAGGAATGAAGATGCACATTTCAAAACTCCCTATTGACAATGCCAAGAATGATCATTAGGCCTAAATGTGGCTGAACATTACAGAACTGTATTACAGAACAACTTTCGAAAGGATAGCTAATCCTGTTTAAAAGACCTTGGACACTGGTGGGTTTTATTGCTTCCCCTATTAATTACAGCGCTGAATGACCCTCACAGTTAGGAATTTACCTTTTGCTTCACAGCTGAATTTGGCTATCTTAAACTTCCAGTTTCTGGATTCTTCCATACCTTAGTATAAACGTGTCTTACTCACTATTTTTATACTACCAGATTGTGTCAAATTTTAAATCGGCTCTAGATTTTGATATTCTAATCAAAAAAATAAAAGGTGGTATCATTCTTTGGAACAATTTTGGAAATTTTGGCCACAAGGATGATCAGGGGCGTGGAACATCTGCCCTATGAGGGGAGGCTGAGGGAGCTGGGCCTGTTCAGCCTGGAGAAGAGAAGGCTGAGAGGGGATCTAATCAGTGTCTATAAGTACCTCAAGGGAGGGAGTGAGGAGGATGGTGCTGGCCTCTTTTCACTGGTGGCCACTGACAGAACTAGAGGTAATAGCCAGAAACTGAAGCATTAAAAGTTCCACAGGAACTTAAGGAAAAAAATTTTAACAGTGAGGGTGACAGAGCACTGGAACAGGCTGCCCAGAGAGGTTGTGGAGTCTCCTTCTCTGGAGATCTTCAAAACCCGCTTGGACGCAGTCCTGTGCCACGTGCTCTAGGTGACCCTGCGTATGCAGGGGGGTTGGACTAGATGATCTCTAGAGGTCCCTTCCAACCCTAAGCATTCTATGATTCTATGAATTTTAACTAGTTCTCTCATGAATATGATCTTGTAACAACAGTATTTTAAGATACGCTGATGAGCCAGTTTTTACTGTGTATAATGTTTGTCTTTTCTGCTAATTCTGTCTATTGAATGAAATCAAATTGTCACCTGGTCTGAAATCAAGACCCTGGCAAAATTTCTGTATTCTGCAATGATATTTTGAATTCACTACTCTCTAAAGAATTTTTTTTAAAAAGTTAGGAAGTGCAATCAATTATCAAGACAATATGTTAAGCATACGTTAGTAAAAATGATTGGTATTCATACACAAACTGTGAGACTTCAGGTGAAATCAGTGAGGAAGATGGCGACTTGACATATTTTTACACATTTCCCATGCTAGTGTTGCAGAAAAAAAAGTCAGCTTTCTGCAGTTTCAGCCCTACCGCTGCATTGTAAGTGTTTCAGAAGACATGAGAAACAAAGTGCTCTAACTGTGCAGAAAGACAGTCTGACCTGATAGATGCAATCAGATTCCCAATGGAACAAATAACTAGCCCATTTTATGAATATACCTTTCAACATTCCATATAAGCCAGGATTAATATCTGGCAGGTACGGGGTGATTGTGAACTGTTCATTGTTTTATGATGTATTTTCTCTCGAATGCTCTTGTCCTAAATAAAATGTAGTCATTTGTGAAAGCTGGGCACTATTTAAACTCCCTCAGGTACTTGTCTGAGGGATGGGGATATTTTATTCTATTGCTTCAACTTAAATGCTGACTTGAGAATACAGTCTGAGTTAAATTCAGACTTCATAATTTGGTTAAAAAGTTTTGATTTAAATGATTTAACTCACATAGCAAATGAGAATCTCAGGGAAAAAAATAGTATTTCTGATCAACTCAAAGCTGTTGAACATGCTAATGAATTTGGACAAGAATTCATAACATCTTTAAAACCAGGTAAAATTAACTGTCCAATATTTAAAGAAGCATTATTACATGAAGTTTCATAAATATTCTACTTTGCTACAAATGCATATTTCCTTTTTCATTTCATAACCCCGATGCAAACACAGTAACACATTTTCAGAAGTAATAATTTAAAGTATTCCTGACTCAAGTTTTGATTTCCCCGATATATTATTCATCTTTATCAACCAAATAAAGGAATTTACTATTTCATCTTTTGATTTTTTTTATTTAAATATATAATTTTTGTGCTTTCTTGGACTCAAAACACTTTTTTTGAACTACTTGGCACTTTTATCTCTTTTCTTCCTTGCTTCTGGCAATATAACCACTGAATTCTTTTTTACAAACAAATCTCCTCATTCTCTTTCAACACATCTACCTTTTCATCAGAGCTTTCATTAACTATTTCATCTTTACAGGCATCACTTGCTGTAGTTTAGAATTGCCACATATATCATATACAAGAACGAGAGAAAAGAAAACTCCCTGCCTCTTAGAACAGCACATGAAATAGTTTAAATTAGTTTATTTTTCTTCTTCCTTTGGTCATATTTTCCTGAACATTTCCCTTTTAGAGAATAGGTTGATCGATATACTGAGTCAAAATGCAAGTCTGGTACTTGTGTAAAATTCTGCCTGTGTCAGTGACAGATACTATCTATTTTACTGTTTTGTTAAGAGTTAATGAGCAAGAAGGAAGTTTAGCTTCATGTCTATCTCTGACTGCTACATGGCAAGACAAGGAGAAACCTTAGGAATGAAGCGAATAGTGTTCCTTAGAAAGAACAAATAAGAATGCTTAACTGAATGTGGCTTGAATGTGGTTTTGAGGCAGGTAGAAAGAGGAGAAATATAGCAAGGAGTCATGCTCTTATACATAACTGATAAGT
>NW_010584846.1:427014-484813 GCF_000705375.1 Tinamus guttatus | reverse complement strand
GATTAAGTTTACTACAGTTCAGTATGACACAGAAAGTTATAGAAATGAAGGCAGAGCTAGTGAGCTGGACCCAATGTACAAGAATCTAGAGGGCAAATTCATATAGAAATCTCTATAACATTGTTTTTTCCCCTCCCACTCACAGGTTGCTGTTGTATGTGGTTAAAGTTTCTTGTTCTATTTTTTGCTCAAATAAAAATAGTCTTAAAGTTTAAAGTAATTTTGAGTGCTCACTCAAAATATGTCAGAAGAACTTCAAAACTCTGCCTAACTGGGGTCTTCACAGAGATCCCACACTCTACACTTACTATCCTCGCTTCTTTGAGAGAGTTTCACTGTACCTGCTTAGCTACCCAGGTTATCCAGTTATCCAGGAGCTATCACCTCCACCTATAAAACTGTGAAATCATTTATAGCTGATAGACTACTGCATAATATTACCTTGCTTAATATATGGGTGGAATGCTATTAATTGTAGCACACATTGTCACCCGAGAACTACAAATGCAACACCGAAGTGTCTGCTCTGTGCTCTAGCAACAACAGTGGGATATGTTTTTATCAAAGGCATATACTGTTTTGCATCTGTAAGAGACTGTTACGGATTGTGCTTGTCTCAACATTGTTGACACACCATTTACCTGAACAACGTTCACCTGAACAATGCCCCAGTATCTTGTCTCCGGGAAGACCAGCTCAAGAGCCAAACAAGGAGATTATCTCTCACCATTTACACTTCCTAATCCCAGCACCTTGTCTCTGGGAAAAATGTAGTATCAGCTATCTACTTGGGTTCAACATGCTGTCTTTGGGAAGATCAGTTTGAGATCTGAACAATTACATTCTCAGCAGTGCCCACCAGAGCGACTTGCATTCAAATAGGGTGAAGAGGAACATCAAACACATCGCACGTACCACACGAACAACACATACCAGAAAACTTCAAGAAAGTGGGCAAACTCTGTGGGAAGGGCAACATAAAAAGACCACGTATTTCTCCCCTGGAGTGCACGGCCTTCTGCCTCTGAACATCACTTATACCGGCATGTGCAGTCTGCTTCCCCCGCCACCGGAACATCACCTGCACCGAGGGACCCGCACCAAGACAGAGCCAGCGAAACCTAGCTGGACTGGTGGTGGTGGTAACTATAATCTTGTTGCATCTCTCCCGCTTGCTTTCCTTTTTCCTCCTCTTGTTTTTCTTCTTCTTCTTCTTCTCTCCGTCCTATCGCAATTATGAGAATAAAGCTAACAAGATTGTAAGGCATTTGACCCTGTTGGTGTCTTAATCTTGCTCTTGGGATCATATTGAAACTTCTGCCGACAGTGGATCAGGAAAGCATCCAAAAAAATTAGTCAGTTTTAAAAAGTATCAAGTGTTTCCTTCTATTGAGAACGTTTTCACACTTGCTGAAAATGTAGTCAGAGGCACAAATAGCAACCTGCTGCTTTATGTTAATTTTACATCCAGGACTTCAGAAATAAAGAACATTTCATGTACATCTATTTATTTTGAAAATCAAAATATTGTCATAAAATAAACCATACCTGAAAACATAACGTGCATGATCGGTATCACTATTCTCTTCCAAAATTCTTGATTTTTTTTTTCTGAGTGTTATTATGACATCAGTCTTTGCCACTGGATGCTCACAGACATATATGTAAGTGGTCTCCCATTTAGCTGAAATCCATTCCTAAATCCCAGATTTTCAGATTAGATTTGATTCAGACATTCCTACATATGAAAACACTGGATTTTTTTTTCCTGTGGCACTTTGCATGCCACAGATCCCAAAACTGAAACCAGTTATTTGTGTACAGTTATAAGTATTCTTTTTAGAGTTGTTTAATTGAACATATGAACTGTGGGCTGCATTATGTACCATTCCTTGAATCAGCTTTTGATTCAATTGCTCTGATCACAGATGCCATCATTTTTCCATGACTGCTTGGCAACATTTGCTTCCAGTTCATTGTTTCGCTAACCACTAGAACCTTAAAACCTTTGTCGGGGGTGGGCATGTAAAGGAACTATAAATAAAGGGAAGTACTATAAAAATACATCTTTTTAAAATTACATCATATATGTTGATTTGTCTTTTGACAGAAAGACTTTTGACTACAGTATTTGTTTTCTCCTAAAATGTGTGGAATATATGACCATTATACATTCTCCTGGGTTCTCTAGGATGGCAACAATAAAAGGGCTTTTACCTCCAAAATCTTCCTCTCACCTGAGTAACAAAGAACATGCAGCCAGAGACTCTACCTTTGACATCCAGTATCAGAAGTGCTGGCATATTGAGGAGCAGGGTCTCTGTGCTGGCGAGCCAAACCCCTCTATTTCAGGTTAAACACAACTCACAGTTTCCGATCCCGGAGCAGCTCCCGCCCTGCCCACAGCGCAGAGCCCAGCAACCAACCAGCCAATCAGGAAGGGGATCACGCGCCGACCGCGCGCGAGGCCGCCCAGCGAGCTGCCTGGTCACGCGCTGGCCGCGTGGCTGCAGCTCCCGCCTCTGCTGCTCGGCTCCCCCGTGTGCCCAGAAGACGCTGCCCGGCACCGGGACCAGGGTGGCTGCAACAAGACGGGCTAGAGTTTCTGCTGCTGGTTGCATAGTCTTGTCTGTGCTCCTGAAAAAGAGAGTTCGACACACATTGAATTTGACGCTTCAGGACAGATCTGAAAGTATTTTTTTGCATTCTCTCTTCTATTCGTAAATGCCTTGAAAATAAGTGAAGTCCCATCAACAGTCAGGACTGGAGGTTATGAGAATGACAGAATGTTTTACACACATACATGTCAATGCAACAACAAAGTCCATTTTTAGAAAGCCGCATGGAAACCTTTCTGCATCAGTGTCAAATTAGAGAGACTCTTCTGAAATACTGATTACAACTGCATATTTAGCCTGTGTCAGCTGAGGGAATCTGTCTGACTTATCTATCCATCTACTGCTGCCTGCTGCTCAAATGAATGTCATCCTGTCAATGAATTTGTCATGGCATTCAGCTGGAAGGTTTGCAGACTCTTTCAGCTCTGCGAGAGAGCTATTATGGTGTTTGTGGATGTCTTCAACACTAACACATCCCTTTTTAGTAGTGTCAAACCACTTGGCAGCCTGTTCTGTCGAACAAAAGCGAATCCTTCCTGGGTTGAAGTTGGGAGTCTTGTACGGTGTGTATCGTTTATTTGGTTTGCTTAATGATTTTTTCTGTCCATATAGATGGTGCGTATGCACTTTTCCATTACTGCAGCTATTCCTGCTTCTGTAGTTTTATCTGCTTCCAGAAGTACAGTTCTGTGTGAAATGTGTCTGCAAGACTTCATGTATAAAAAAAAGGTTCATGACAAGCGGAGGTACGATACAGAACCTTTTATAGAGAGTTTTCTTATGCTTGTTTTTCTTTTAAACTTTTACCAAGTGGTTTAAGTTAAAGTTTGTGTTTAGAAAAAAAAAAAAAACTATTTCCTAGAAAGCCTACAGCTTACAAGATACCTACCAAGGTTGCTAAAGTCACAATTCTTTTGATCCTGGGGTTTTTCAGGTACTTAGGTACTGGATCACTTGTATTATCTGAAAGTTTCAGCAGACAGCTCTTTTTTTAATAAGTGTGTGGACATGAGAAGCCAGAAAGAATTGGGTATCTATATGATTGCTTATATTAAACTTCAACTTGCAGGAAAAAGCTTCTAGCATGATTAATGTATTACATTTTTCCATGTCATAAGTCTTTGCAGTATTTAGTGTTTTGATTTTTGAAATTAGGAGGAATTAGAAATGCTTATAAGGGTGATCTAAGAAAGGTTATTAAATTTGACATGTGAAAATGGTCTATAAGTTAAGGAAAGATTTTAAGAGAGTGGCATCCCATAATGTGGAGGATATAATGCGTAGGGGGAAAAAAAAAGAAGTTTCAGGATTTGCTTGCTGGGTTTTCTTTGAGTTTTGGACTCTAATGTTGGTTGCTTCACTGAACTATATTCTTGCAACATCAGATGTCGTAGAGGTGATATGACTGAGCAGATCTAGGTTTATTAAAGGGCAAGATAAAATTGTACAGATGAAAACCAAACTGACAGCAACAGATGTGAATAGAACTCACTAATGTGAACATGAAAAAAAAAAAAAAAAAAAAAAAAAAGGAAGCAGAAGAAAGCTTTTTCCTTCTCGCTGCTATCTACTGAAGATAACTAGATCAATGAATGCCATGCAAGGAGTTGAAGACTTATCTGTGAGCAGCCATTTTAGGCCCTACTCAGCATAGGGCCTTAAACACTCTCATTTTAAAGTTTTTTTTTTTTTAATATGTACTAAAATTAATTCCTACATCATTGAATCATTATTAATTAAAATACAATAAAGTGACTTTGAAGTTGCTTTTGTCTGAGAATTGTTGTATTTTTTTTTATTATTTTGTATTCTATGAATTAATTAAAGCTTCTGAGTATAACTAGGTAGCTATGGAGTTAGAATTACAGAATTAGTCTAAAAGCTATGGAGTATCTCTGCAATCTCGCTCTGGAAGAAACTGTATGTTCCATTTGAAATAGGGGCTTTCTGTGTTCTGAAACATTTTTTTGGTTAGTATAAGAAAGCTTTATTGACCCCATTTGTCTTTTCTGTGCTGATGATCTTTAGTTGCAGCTTTGTAAACAAATCAAATTATTGTATTTCCCATTGTGGAAATATTTTGACAAGTCTGCTGCTGAATTAGTCATCTGATACAGAACTAGAGAAGATGCTAGAATGCCTCCATGATTATGGTAAGAAAAAAGGTCTCACAAGGTCAGTAAGCGACTTTACACAGGAATACTACATTTCTATTCCAAATGAATGTTCTCTTCTGTTTCCAAAAAACTAGCCTACATTAAAGTTCAGTTCAAAGCACACTTGGGAAAGAATGTGTTCCTTCAAATTGCCACCTTTTCTTGACTTTTTTATTCATATTTCAATGTGTCATAAAAATGGTATTGTATTTGGGTCATGATGAATAATATCTGAGAAAGAAAAAGACTGACTATCAACATATTTCATACCAGTCCTTCCAAATAAAGGTAAAATATGAAGGTGATGAAGACTAACATCATAATTATTAATATAAAAACATTCCATAATCAGAAAATCCTGTAAAAACTAAAGATTTTAGCCATATGCTAAATTGAATTACTCAATTTTGATTTAATTTTTTGAATCTGACAACTATAAAGCATCATAAAGTGAGAAAATTAATTTTCATTGTCTAATAGGTAGAAAACTTGAAAGCAAAAGTGGTGAATGTGAAAAATATTAATCTCTAGGTCTTACTAACTTTAGTTTTTTCCTCTTAATATTTCGGCATTTTATGAAGTATGTTCATATGCCTAAACTGCACTGCTAGGTGATGTGTACATACTAACTTTAAACACCGGTGTTCCAACTGCCACTTGAAAAATATCTGGCTCCACTAACAATTATCAATTAACATACATTGTATTTTATAGATAAAACTCGACCATTGTTCATCAATGTGGACATATTGATTCAGAAACATAAGAGAGAATGTTGTGTTGCATCTGAACAGCAGAGAAGTGTAGCTGTAGTTCTAGAGAAGACAGTAACTGTGCTGTGAAAGTAAGAAGTGATTGATTTTTATTTTTTAAATATTTTGATCATGCAGATACTGCATGACTTCATGAAGTAAGAGCACTTGATCAGTTTTCCCTAGATGACACTCTAAGAAGTGGCTTGATAACTATACTTAAAAGCACAGACCATTGCAGTAATGGATGATCTTGAGAACAGAACTTGCTAACTTGAATCACAACAGGCGCACAAAATGCTGCTTTACATGAAGCATTGCTGAATTATTGTAATTTAATTTTATGGGCCTGAGAATAAGAAAAAGTTACCTGTGGGATATATTTTAGATTTTCATTAGGAATTCAGGCATAGTTGTTGGAGTCTAAGGTGCTTCTTAGCTAACTGAAGATAATCAGTTAAAGGATGACCTAAGCTTCCCCATTTATGCTTATGTAAAGGGTAACAGAAGTTTCCCCATTAGTCTTATTCTGTCTACTATAACACTTTTTACAGTTTGTGTTCTGTTTCCGTTTCGATTGCAAATATAATTGTTTTATCTCCTCCTAGCTGCTGACTTTCCCAATTCTATGGTCTTTTATTAGCATATATCTTTTCTGCCTTGTTCTCCTTGTTTTTCAGAAGTAGAGAATCAAATTCAGAAGTTCTTCAAGACTCCTGTTTCCCTTTGGACTGGACGTAATTTAATATCTCTTCTCATCTTTCATTTAGTATTCTGTTCATCTACATCTCATGTTTGATTCAGTCAGTAAAATTAATGAAGCAGTTCTTGCATTTAGACATCAACATCCAGGATATGATAACACATTGGGAAAAAAAAAATCTTCTAACATCTTATAAATCATTTCAGATACCAGTATTTGTATTTAAGACGTTCAGTGGAATGGGGATCTTGGGACAGTTTACTGTAGTATGTACACAGATTGTTATCAACAAGTAGCTACACACTGAGATGTGCTCAAATAAAGTCAGCTGGCCTGTTCATAAAAGAGCCAGTTGGAACTTTACCTACTTCTGAAAGCAACAAAAGGAATGTGGATCCCTAGCTTAGCATTTTCTTTCTTTTGTAAGAACAATTCAACCTCTCAATTATTTAAAAAATACTTTGGATTTTGTCAAGCCACTTTCTAGAACAAGCCTTGTTTGGTAACTTGTCTGCTCAGTATTCATGTAGGTATGAAGATAGAATGATGGAAAAAAAATCACATGGTTGACAATATAGATATGTGCTTTGGTCCAAAGAGCATCAGAGTTACAAATTCTCCCCTTAGATGTTTTGAGTATGGATATTATCTATTTTGGATAATGCATATGCATTCTAGAAAACTGAGAGAAAAACAAAAACTTATAAAAGCCATTTCAGTCTCCACTAAAATGAGGCTGCTATTGAGAAAATTTGCAGAAGCAGCTTAATCATGCAAAGCAACATTCTAAAAATACATTAAGAAAGAAAGCAAATATGAATACTAGATTCCAGTGGAACTGTAGAGAGTATTTAAACAGACAGAAGTAATATTGAGACTGTAATTGAGTCAACACGTGGAGGTTGTTTTAGAAGGTAGTCGTGAGATGTTTCGTTAGTTTTAGATTATTCATTTCCTCACCATTCCCAATACTGGGAATTAGCCAGTCCTATTGTAATTAATTAAAATACAATTCTTATCCAATAATTCAGGTGGCTAGACATAATTACATGTTTTTCATTATTATGTTTGATAGATGAAATAAAGGGAATTCCATGAGGGAAATATTGTTTAATATGCAAGGTGCGAAAAAGGGGGAGAAGAGTTATTCAGTAAATTGTAAATACTCGGAGGTATAAGCTCATTACTTCTGTTGCAATACAGAGGAGCCTCACTAATTCACATTAATGACTTGAAGACCCACAATAAATGCTAAATGAAATAAATTGTAAAAGTCTCAAGGACTTCCAATTGTAGTTTGATTGAAATCAAAGCAAATAAATGAGAAGAATAGCAAGAATAGTGTTCACAAAATATGTACAAATCATTTATTAGATGTGTAGCTTCATTGAAATTATTTGAGGGATACTGACATTTTAGATGATACTCCCTCTTTTTTTTTTTTTCTTTCTCCCTATAGATTTTAAATGAGAAAAAAATCCTCTTTTTAGTGTATACACATTATAGGATATGCAGATTAATGAAGTCTGAGTGAGACTTTATTAAATCTCTAAAGCCAGTAGACTGTTAGACTGTGCTTGTGAGCATAAATGAGACAGAAGTAGTCTAATTATTCTCTTGTTAAATAGAAACAGTGATACAGGACATTATTTAGCTCCAGAACAAAAAGGCACATTTATTTCTGAGGCATTTCTTTAGCTCATTGCAGTTGTTCTTCTATCACTCATTCAATAATTAAATCAAAATCAGAAACTCCCTACAACTTTCTCTGACAGAAAGCATGCTCTTTTAAAGGACAGACATTAAGAAATAGCTACACAGTCAAAATATTATGACAATTTTAAAACAATAGTTGCTACAGGATGCTTTTATGATTTTTGCGTGATGTCTTTAAAAAGAAATTTTGTTCCTTGTTTTTGTGCCTTTTGCCATTTTGTAATCAGAGACAGCAGATTAGCAAGCATAAACATCACACTATACATCTCTTTTTTGTTCTTTATGTTTCTCCTGATACAAAAAAGAACTAAAGTATTGCTGTATATCTTAGGAACTGAAAAAATAATAACCACAAGGTGTTTTCAAATGTCCTTTGATGGTAAATGTATGTCTTTGTCTGTTTATCTGGAAGGGTCTGGTGAAGACATCTGTCAATAACTTCCTGTAAGAAAATCATTTCATTTTGTCTGTATTTTTTTTTCTGATACTGTACTTGCCACATCTGAATATGGACTTAAAGTTTAGAAATACTTTAGAGCCTGAAGATGTATAAAGGGAAGGTAATAGTTAAAATAAGAAGACGCAAACATGCATATAACTAGCAATGTCACAAAAAGAAGTAATAGAATGAACAGAGAAAGACATATGGCCGCTTAACTAGTGGAAGACATCTAGGATTTGTGCCCATTATCTTTGAAAGATGGAAAATTAGTTCATTTCCAGAATCTTGCAAATGCAAAGTTGTTTTTATGTATTCTGATAAGTAGCTTTTCCACATCAGTGAAATCCATTTTTAGGATTCTGGCAACTATCTTACATAAAATAAGGGATTTCTAAACACTACTTCTGTCAGAAGCTTCTGACTGCAAGCAACTAAGACTATTTTTGCATAAGTTAAATTCAATGAGAAACAAGCAAATAGCTATAACACTGAATATATTTCAATGCCAATCATTAGCATACATGGAAGTCCTGAAAGTGTTTAGATCCTATTTTACTTGGAAGGCGTGTTTTCTATATTATCAAAGGGAGTTAAGCATTTAATTGCCACTTTAGCTTCCTACATCAAAAAATCTAACAGGTAGGCACCACTAAGATCTTCGGATTTATTGATTTATAATACAGAAGTATTGAATGCACCCATAAAGTGAGAGATCTTGATCCATGACTCTTTTTCAGCGGAAGGTAGTGACTCAAAGACATGAACGACCTCAATAAACAAAATGTATTTTCTACTAAGTGCTTTTCATCTTATTTTTCATCAGAAAAGTCTAATTTCCCATGAAGACACTTTCATTTTGGAGTCTCATAAATGTGCTCCAAAATCAGGCGTCTTATGAAAGACAGAATAAACAAACTGTCTAAGGTGTCTCAGTTAACAGCTTCCAGGGTGGTGCTGTATTTAACAGTGATGTTATAAGCTAAAGTGAAGTGATGCTTACAAATCATAGCTACAGAGGAATATGTTCTTTTAAACTCAAGCACTTCAATCACTGTGAAAGATCTTGGAGTTCCTAAACACGTTCTCTTCTTCCAATATCTCCAAATTTACCTCAAGAACTTAGATTATTTTGACATCAGACCAATGGTATGTAGTTATTTTAAGCTATTACTTTCAGTTAAATGCAAAGCTGTCTAATGCGCCAGTTTCAAACTACAATCCTCTTCGATGATGTTGATTTTTTGTTGGACGTCTCTTCAATTAAAATATATATTTATACATATATGTGTGTGTTTTTGCTGTAGTTTGTATCCAAAAATAAAATAAAATAAAAAAAGAATAAATTGAAGGAGTTATTCAATGTACCATCTCAGTTACACTGTTTTAAGTTTGCTTACCTTGTCTTCTGTAATCTAATTATATGATATAT
The DNA here is from genome assembly GCF_000705375.1 of Tinamus guttatus. The sequence goes on along the minus strand of NW_010584846.1, from coordinate 474,997 downwards.
AGCTCATTTATGTTTTCTCCTTGAGAGTGTTGTATTTTAAGAATTACCTTGTAAATACAATTTCCTCTTCTGGCATATGTCCTGGCAAGTAGATTTAGGTCTCTGAGAAAAACGAATGTGGACTCAAAGACCAAGGTAACAAATAACTAAGATGTATTATTTAATCTGGCAGTAACCCCTGTTAATAGCAGAGATCTCCATATTTCACAAAAAAAAAAAAAGTAATTTACTTTTATATAGTGTTTTCCATAAAAGACTGTCTTGCAACTGAGAGATGGTATAGCATAGTACAGTGCAGAATAAACAAGGAACAAAGAGAGATAGATCCACAAAAGAAAATAAAAATGTCATATTAAATGTTTTGAATAGATAAAAGTTAATATTAAGGTGCAAGTGTTTTGTAAAGGTTTATGTATTTTATTACCAGTGATGTTTATTTCCTTCCAGTGGTGTTATTTTCTTTACTTTCTGAATAATTTAAAGAACAGCTTTCTGATGCTTAGGTTCCTAATTTCAGAAGTTTTACTTTCTAGTTATCCATGTACTTTGATCATGTATCATGTAGAGTCAAGCTACACAGAAATGACAAAAAAAACAAAAAACCATTTAAAATGCCAAACAGTTACTTTCTTTTTATTACTTTGTAGTTATGGATTAAAGCTAAATCTCTGTATTTATTAAACCCTAATTAAATCTGTGTATGTAAGTTCTGTAACACTAATTTTGAGGAGGTTTTGTATAACATAATGAGATAAATACATTATGCCTGACTACTTGTCTTTCCCCCTCACCGTTTGCCCTTGAAGAAGGTGATCTAGAAAAAATAAAACTTTTTAGCCTTTAAAAAGAGTTTTATCCGTTTTATATATCAGGAAATTGAAATGGAGGGTCCAAGCCACACTTCCTTTTTAACTTTTTTTTTTCCTTAAGATAATCACATTTACAGCTGGGAAACAATTAATTGGTTGAATCTGGTGGGCAAGAATTAGTTGACTGGATCTGGTGGGCTGAAGTGTACTTTTCTCCATGATTTCTGAGTGTGAAGGAGCCTAAGTAGAGAAATGACTCCTATGAGTTTCCAGACATCCTGAAATAAGGAAAGGGGCATTATCTTAAGTATGGTAGTGGAGAAAGCCAAAGCTTAGGTAGTGTTTTTGAGTGATATACATGCTGATATCTCGGCCTCATCTTTTTACTTAAATTTATAAATTACTCTATTCTTTAGTTAGTTCCATAAAAGCTGTCTGTGACATAAAGGCCACTACTTGACAGTGAGACTTTCAAAAGCATAGCTACTAAGCACTGCATTATTATACCAAAAAGAAAAATATGGCTATATTCAGGATCAGTTTAAAAAAAAAATCAAATAAGATATGTTTTCTAGTATCACAAATACAATGTGCATTCCTTTGCATTACATTTAATTAACCAAAGATACAATTTGATAACAAATATCCATCAATTCTATTAGCCCAAACTGCATTCAGAAGGAGAAGAGGCTGAGCTAAGAGATGAAGAAATAAAAAGTAGACCCCTCATTCTATGTTTTTAAAAAAATAAAATAAAATAGTCCTCTACGAGATAAATCTTTCTTAAAGGCACCCTCTGACAGCCACTCTAACAGAGAAAATGGCCATTAGCAACAACTAACAGCCAAAGAATATTGAACTGCTTTGAGCTATTCTCAAGAGATATGAATTCTAGTGAACAAATCCTTTTATATTGGCTATAAAAAAATCCAGGTTTTTACCTCTGATCATCAGGTATTCAGCAAATAAAGCTCTTGTTCTGTATCCCTTTGCTGCAGAGCTTGGTAACATTTCTTTGGAAACATTACATTTCTACGGCCTTTTTGGACTTCAAAATTTTAGTGAAGGACCGAAGATACGTTTTTGGAGTTATTTCTTTTTGTTGCATAATAGACTAAAGATTAATACTTCATATCCTGTTCCCCAAGATGTGAGAAATATAAAGCTCCTATTTTTAAGATTTTGCCAGCCTTGCTGAAATTGCATAAATCCTTCCCAGTCAGAATATTTTACACAGAAGCATATATATCGATATATATAGGTATGTATATATCCAGATAAAGGAAATTTTATTTATCTAACAATTTGTGAAAATAATGCACTGGAATGAAAACATAATATTTTATGGTAGTTCCTGACAAATGACTTGTCCAGCTTGTGCTATACTGGGGTAAACATAAAGGTGTATAGGCTTTATAGAAGTGGATAACTGTAATCACTAAGCTGTGACCAGATAGCCTTATAATACTATATTGCAATTGTTATTAACAGACATAAGTTTGTACTCAATTTGCAATGCCTCAGGAATAAGACACGTCAGACCTGATCTCCAAATCTCTCCAAATTCTTCTTTACCTGCCTTTATCTTTGTTTAACTTGGTTTAGCTGTGACAATGTCTTTTCTAATTGACTAGGCACATATGGCTAATTTGTTTTACTTATGCTTATCTTTTTGAGATAAACCCATATCTTTATATACAGATAGCAGTAATAAATGATTATTCTATATAGAAAGAGATATTTATATCTAACACAAGACATGGTTTAGAGAAATGCAGGCCTGGTAGGACAGCAGAGGGCTTGAGAAGTGGAGATAATCCTGTGTAATGGAGAGCAAGTTTTTTAAAGGCACTTCCAAAACAGACAGATGGACATTCTCTCTAATAACCACCATGATTACTCTGTTCCACAGTGATCCATGGTAATGCAGCATTTGCATTATACATGGCTTATGAAGCTACATAAAGCCTGGATTTAAAGTATTTCAAGTATATAAAAATAATAGGCTTTTTGGAAAGCTTAAAACCTACACCTACAATAAACAGCATCAGATAGTAACTCTGATACTGGCAAGGTGAAAACTTACGTTACATTCTTTATAGAAATAGCGATGTAATATTCATTGGTTCTGCCATAAATGCTGTTCTAGAGAATACTGACCTATTTTGCATAAGATCACAGGGTAATATGCGTCTTTAAATGTATATGACTTCATTACCTTCTCTACGATCTTTGACATTTAAATATACCTGGGTATTAAAGCCAATGCCATTCATATCTTCTTAGCAGCATATATCTTAGAAGTTATATATACATATATTGTCTTTTCTGATCTGCTCACTATACTTTCTCTCAACTACCTTGAACAATCATAAATCTGTGTGAATGCTTAATTTTGGTGAGAGGTACCATGCTTCATGTTTGGCTCGTCTAAATCACACTCAAGTCAAATAAAGATTACTACAGAACTTTATTTATATTCAACAGCTAAAATGTAAAGTCTATACTTAAATTAATGGTTTAGTTATTTATGTATAATATAGTAATACTAGGAGGCTAATGCAAGAATTTGGAATGTATTGTAATCCATGACTTGCTCACAAAAAATATTTCACAATCCCTACCCCATATTTTTTTTAGTTTCAGAGAGATATTTTCAAAGGTAGTTTTAAAAGCTCTAAAAAATCTTTCAGTAAATACATAATTTTTTCTATGTAGGGAATACCAATAACAGGATATGTATGCAAGGTATTCTGATGCATGTCAATCATTTGCTAGTTAAGCAAAAAGAAGTAGGGAAAAACTTATCATAGAATGCTTAGGGTTGGAAGGGACCTCTAGAGATCATCTAGTCCAACCCCTCTGCATACACAGGGTCACCTAGAGCACATGGCACAGGACTGCGTCCAAGCGGGTTTTGAAGATCTCCAGAGAAGGAGACTCCACAACCTCTCTGGGCAGCCTGTTCCAGTGCTCTGTCACCCTCACTGTTAAAAAAATTTTCCTTAAGTTCCTGTGGAACTTTTGATGCTTCAGTTTCTGGCTGTTTCCTCTAGTTTTATCAATGGCCACCAGTGAAAAGAGGCCAGCACCATCCTCCTCACTGCCTCCCTTGAGGTACTTATATATACTGATTAGATCCCCTCTCAGCCTTCTCTTCTCCAGGCTGAACAGGCCCAGTTCCCTCAGCCTCTCCTCATAGGGCAGATGTTCCAGGCCCCTGATCATCCTTGTAGCCCTGCGCTGGACTCTCTCCAGCAGCTCCACATCCCTCTTCTACTGTGGAGCCCAGAACTGGACACAATACTCCAGATGCGGCCTCACCAGGGCTGAGTAGAGGGGCAAAACTTCAGCTTTTCTTTATTTTATTTTTATTCGGCTCTTCAGAAAGTACTTCAGTTTTTTTTGAGAAATGTGGTGACATTCTGCTTAAACCAAAAACACTGGGCTGAAATGACTTGAAAACATAAATGTCTTTAAAGGAGACAGACTAAATGGAAGCTGAATAATTCCTAAACTATTTTTGAAAACTTTATCTGTTGTTCCTGTATCTGTATCTGTTCTACACTATAGGTCCAGAATTACGAAAACACACAAATTCTTTCTTAGATTTCATTACATTATTGCTCATTTTTGTATCCTAAGGTATAATAAAGGGCAGCCTAATTCATAAATAACTCATTTGTTCTTCCTCATTGAATCTCAATTATGTTTTTTTTTTGTACAGTACAAAGACATGACGCAGTAATATAATGAGAAAACCATTAATAAATACACATCTGACAAGAAAAGGAAAAGAAAATGCCTGATGTGACATAAAATGAATTGAAAAACCCATTACATAATGGAATGCATCCAACTGTATAAGAATATGCAGACAAAGTATGTTTTAAACACAAAGGGAGATTCAAAAACAATGGCAAGTAATTCATTAGAAGTTACATTTTAAACTGAATAAAAGAAAAGAGAGAAAGTAATTAAACAGTTTGAGTTTATATAGTTTTATTTAAAATTTACATAAATGCTTTTAATTATTTCATTCCCAGTTTCTTTACACAACTCATACATAAAAAAGTATGACTGCTTGGATGTATTTTTGATACAGTAAAATAGTTTTCATTAAGAATTTGTTTTTAGGTTCCTATAGTTTCTTTAAATGGTTTTTTTGAACAGATCTGACTTGTGAGTTCTTTTATATTTTACTATTAAATATTTATATAGAGTAAAAAAGGCCAAGATATAGCAATGAATAAACCATTTAAGGAAAATAAAAATGTAATTGAGCCTGATCCTCAGCAATTCAAAATTGGCTGACAGCTCTGTACTGGTCACTGTCCAAATAAGTATGTGGAATATGCTATGAGGGTCTATTGCTGCTACTTAAAATGCTAAAAACCATTTTTGAGGTTCACATCTACAAGCAAGATAACTCAAAACCCAAGTTTTATGCTACTCTTTAAGGGGTCTACAATTCACCAGGCTCTTAGTTTTAGTCTCCAGTTTTGTAACCAAGTGCATTTTAGAAATAATTCCTCCGTTTTTAGCAGTTTTATGTATAAACTCTAAAAATAATGCATAAAAAAGTATTTTCTGCTTACTTAACTATCTATATGCTGAACCAAGTGCTGAATTCCTCTACTAAAAAGAGAGTATCAGAAAGTATGATTTTTCGTTTAAATCTTTTTTTGAGTCAAGTAATGAAAAGTTAGTGAATCACACAGGCATAGATCAATGTGTTTTAATTTAATACTGTTAGGATAGTTCTGTTTAGTAGTTGAGTACCAGATCAGTGAAGGTATGACTCTGGAGATTACTTATAGTACAATACTAATGCTGATACATATATTTGGTGGAGTTTTAAGGGATTTTGTAATAAGAATGCTTCAGTAAATGACCTGCCAGAGCAGAGAAACAATAAGGAATTGCTCAGATTGCATGTCAGAAAATGATTTTAAAAGAAGTTTATGAACACCTACATAGTATCAGGGGCCTTTTTAAATCTCTTTGTAGTGACTAATTGTATTCATTATATTTTCAGAAAAGTGGTAAATCTCAGAGAAAGTCCTCAAACTGGTTAATATAAAAACATAAGATATTCTTTCCTTGGTGAGCATCAGATTTTTCTGAATACAAAAAAAAATTGTAAATATAGTGTGCTTGAAAAGTAATACAAGAGAAAATATGACTTTTTGGTTACTAGCAGCTACAAAGCAAATAAAAAATCACTTAAAATCTGCAACATTCTGGTTAATCAAAAAGTAAATTGAATAAAATTAGAACAGATCAAGTAGAAAGTCTTCAGTCTCAACAAAATATTTTGTTTGTTTAAAAAAATTATTTTTTTCTTTATGTTTTTATAAGAATTGGAAAGCACTCATTGTTGCTGTCCTTTGTAAATATTTGATTGGAAATGGCTGCAGGAATAAATGAATGAATGTATAATCCTGGGTCAGGAAGCCACTTACTAAGAATGATTTTCTTTAAAAATGAGTGTGTGAAACCTAAGTGCTACATCAGATTAGAATCTAATGTATCCTAAGTATGTGTGGGATTTTGAGTCAGAGTTAAGCTCTTAATTCAGTTAAGTGCTTTTGCAAATTGAGTGCCTATTTGCATATATAAGTATCTAAGAAAATCAGAAAAATAGTCTTTATACCCTGCTATTTAGTTGATAATAAAAATTGGTTTCAGGTTTTATTTAAAATGACAAAATTATTTGCTTGCCGAATAAAGAATAAAACATATCTACAAATATGTCTCCCATACAGAGCACTCACCCTTTACATATATCAGACACATCAGTTCTTTTAAGTAAGTCAGAGTGTAAACAAGCGGCAGAATTCTATAGCTCTGAAGTAAAAGTTATTTAGGTCAAAAAGTTGTCTCTTGCAAGAAGGGTAAAGTATGAGAATAAAAGAGGTTAAGGTATCTAAAACTAAAAGTGTTTAAATATAGCTATATTGTTGCACTGTTTTTGCCAGGTTGCTTGCCTAGTTGTATAGAGTAACATCCGTCTTTGTGAAGGGCAAGAGAAGAGTGAAATCCCCAAAGACACCTTTGATTTCTTCCTTTGGAAAAGAAAAAGGACAAAGGAGAATATGTCTCTAGGGCTTTGATTTTGCTTTTCTGACCAGATTCATTTACTTTTGACAGATGGTATATGTCATGAATATAACTTTCTAAATAAGCTTTGTTTTGCCTTTTTATTTTTTCCCCTCCTTCACACTCCTTTTAAATTAAGAGGGTTTTGGAACTCCTTAGAATTAATGTAGAATAATTGCTACTGTAACAGTGGGAGCAGAAGAGCAGGCTGAGATGTATGCTTACAAAGAAGAACAGAAGTACCCACACAAGCAAGTCTCTTCAAAAAGATTTAGGACTCTACAAAATATTCAGCAAATGAATGGGGGATAGTTAGTCTTTTTGGTATTAACCTTTCTTCCAGCTATTCCTTCTAAATAGCATGTCTTTTAAAAAATTAAATATATATGGACACATGTAGCAAAATGTTACTTCTTAAAGGTTTGCATATTTTTGGTTTAATACAACACAGAAAAATAATGATAATCCACATGCAAGTTTCATACACCTACAGTGCATCTTCAGTGTGTCACACTGCCCTAGTCTGAGTCCCTTCTGGACAGAACTGTCAATCATGCTAAACCCAGTGAACAGTTTAGTGACACAAACAGATGTTCACACAGAATTAGACAGAGACCACCAACTTATTCATTTGTGAACTTAACAGGATTTGAATAAGGGTTCCAGTGGTGAAAATCTACTTCATTAGATTAATGTTTTCTTTTAAAAGACCTTTTAATAAACAAATTGTGAGAAAATTGCTTGAGAAAGGAGAAATTAGAGAAAAACTAGGGCCTAACAGAAGTTACGACATTACAGAGGCTTGCTTGAGGTGAGAGACATTTACCACTTCCAGAATGGTTGGTATGTGTGGAATCTACTTCTCCACGATTCCCTCACAACACAATCTGCCCCCCAGCACATCTTAATAAGTGCAAACGAAGGGTGGAGCAGGATGGAGACACCACGCCAAACTTTGTTGGATTCCCAGTGGAGGTGATAACCTGATGGTGCCATGCAGCTGATAAGCCACATAGTACAATAAGATGTTCGGTGCTGAGCCAACAATGGTGGCAGATCAGTCCTTTCCAAGGGACTTTGCTCAGACTTTTCCTCATTCTAAACTCATTATAATACCAATACACAAGCCCATCCTAGAAGTTACCCGCTTCCAAGGAACTACCACTCCTCACTGATCATGCTCTCTAGATTTTTAATTGACTCGAGACTTTTTAAACCAAACAATAACAAAAGTAAGTATGACTAGAGTCACTCAAGCTCACTCAGATAGGAGGAAGAAGCAAAAAGGAAGAAAGAAAAGGGAAGATTCCATTATAACTTCTGGTCAGTCAACAGGCTGAACCTCTTTCTTCTCCTCCGGTCAGGACGCCTCGGATGAGGAGCCTGAGGAGACTCCTCAAGGTTGAGAGCCCTCTTCCATCTCCCGGGGTGAGAAATGATTGTGTGTTTGTACACTAGGCACTAGCTAAGAACCCTACCCTGTAGTAGTTTCCTGTACTGACACCCAAAACCTGCTTTGTAAAAGTTGCATTTGAATAAATCTTGCTATCTGTGAACTCGACTACTTGTTGCAAAGGAGGTCAGACCTACAGTCTTTTTGGTATTCGTATTAAGAGATAAGTCCAGCCATCCCCAGATCCTCTAAACTTTGAGGATCAGCTGGACCGTGAGGGGACTCATCTCTTACCAAATTTGCCTTCCCATTCAAACCACAACACAAATAAACAGACTCCTTTCATCATTACTTCCAAAAAAAACCCAAATCAGACATTATTAATATTCCAGTTGTCAGACTCTGTATTCTTTTACATGATACTGTTTAAATTCAGCAAATGGCCTTTCATACTGAACTTCGAGCTGTGTTCCTCTAAATATCTTCTTTCAGTGGTGCAGACACATGACACTGAAGTTATCAAGATTTATATCTAATAGTTTTAACAGGAAGCAAGTCTCAGAAAAGGAAAATACCTTAAAGCAACCATTGAAATAAAAAACACAAGAACAGAACAACCTGCAGAAAATATTCATAGTATTCATAGGGATAAAAATATTCAGATGACACATACTTGCATATGGCAGATTTTCACTCAATGAAATCTAACCAAGTTCTTGATAATTACAATAACGAGAAAAGTACTAAAAATGTATTTCTGTGGATATTGCTATGCCATACATGTTAGAAAGTGGAACTAAACAGTGGCAGGATGTATATAACTGATCTAAAATATGCAAGTGCGGTAATTTTTTTTTTTAAGTGAACCCTAATTCTTTTTCATGTAATAGTGTATTTTCTTTGGTCATGGTACCATTGTCCAAGAAGAGAAAACTATACTGTTTTAGCCAAAAGTTAGTCCAAGCACCTTTATTGAGCTTTGTTTGTTTGTTTGTTTGTTTGTTTGTCTTTTCAAGACAGACTGTAAACATATTGCAGAAAAATGTGCAGATCTACATATATTAATTTACTTCTGTTATTTGGGGAAAAAAAAATGAATCTACTACTGAACTCTTTAACTAGTGACTGTGAAGTTATGCTATCTTTTTACTTTACTTCAATTCTTAAAAATGCAATGGAAAACAAAATAGCTTAACTGGGAAAGACTGATAATCACCTACAGTGTACAGGAAGTTAATATGTTTGGTAATGTGTGGGAAAATGTGAAATCCCACCTCTTCATGTTGAACCTGTCCATTCTCAGAAGAGTGTTTCAGCCTGCAGAGTTAGTGAACACAGATGGTGAATGATTATATTTAATTCATATTTGTTTTTTAAAGCCATTATACATGTTCTGAGACTGACAATATGTTCCCAATCCTGAAGATTGATAGAATAAATCCCTAATTTTGGTCCAATTTAATGACCTCTTGTTCAGCACCAAAAGACCTAAGAAAACTGAAAGCAGTAGTTTTAGTCACATGCAAAAAGTTTAAGTGTTCATAAAAAATATTAAGGGAAATCAAAGATGTGTTCATTAGATGACTGGCTTATCTAAATGTGGGTGACAGCTAGGCAAGTGTCAATGATGGCCAGTTGGCTATATTTACTTTCTAGTTTATGTTTCAAAACTATATTCAATCTCAAATACTAAGCTAAAAGATTGAAAGTGAATCCTTGGGCTCCATTTGATTTTTGAAACATTTTTTTATGCATAATAAAATGGAGAATGTCCTTTTTCCTCTCTTTCCATGTCACAAATGAAATATCATAGCATGAAAAAACTTTCTCATTCATTTCTAATTAAAAAAATACATTCTTTGAATGTTAATCCCATTTTCCATATTTGCTAATGAAATACTTCTTTCTTATATAAGGATTCAATATCCTAGAACACAGTGTCAGTGATAACTACAGAGAAAGTAGTCAACAACTTATTTTCGGACGTAAATGAAACTATTGCTGAAGCAAAATATTATATACTGTATCTGGAAGGAATGCATTTACATACTTTCATTTCTAGAATGAGCTTCTTGCTTTGAAATGGAAACAGTTTTCTAACTTAAAGTAGGTAATTACACACTCCATTAAACAAGTAATTAACAGATTACAATTTAAAAAAAAAAACTTTGAAAATGAGCAATTCAGATGCTGAATGCAAAGCACACTGTTATAATTAGCATAATACTTTTGAAATGGTTTAACAAATACCCAATGAAAATGAAAAAAACAATCTGCTTTCTCCATACAGATCATATGCAACAAATAACATTTTATGATCTACACAGTACCAGAGTTTAAGAAGAACCTAATGCTTATACCTTGTGCTAAATTTTTTAAAACAAATGAAGAAACAAAAACCTTTTAAATCCCCTAAGAAATGGGTATAAAGAACTAGGTAAAAAAAAAAAAAAAAGGAATATCACCACTACATCTGCAACATGGTGGGAGCATTGTTTATATGAAGAAAAGGAAAGGTTTGATACTGGCTCTATGAGCAAATACACTTCTGCCATTAACTCAAAGATAAATTTTGTCCTGAAAAGTACTATAGATATGAAATTTTACTTACTACTATTTGTAGTATGAGAGAATGTTATAATAGCACTTAAGCATTTTCCCATACTTAGGCCTTTATGTATTTTTTTTTGCACATCCAAAATGCAATATGCCCAGGCAGAACGGTGAAAACTGTGAATGCGTTTATTATCTCATTGCTTCAGCTCTTTTGCTCAAACTAGCACATACTGGCCATATATCCATCACACCACCATAGTATGTACAGTTAGCAGACTCTCCTCAGCTGCTACCTTGAAGCTATCTTAGCTCAGTTCAGAATTTCGGAAATTAACTTTAGGAGGAACAAAATTCTTCACATGAAGTCCTGTGTTTTTCTTCATCTTTCTTCTAGCTTTTAATTGTTTAAAAGGTGCTAAAATTGACTGTAGTCAAAAAACGCCCTACCCAAAACCAAGTCTTTGAAATAGTTTGAGAAGAGCTTATATAAAAAAAATCTCCTTAAAGGGTAATTCTCATAAAATATAATAAAAATCAGATTGACACCATCCTTTAGCAACCTCAAATTCTGCTACACTCATAATTCTTATAAGATACAGGATGTTCTAGATTACTCAGGCATTATTTTTGCATCTCAGATGTTGCTCAGACATTATTTTTGCATCTTATTGCTTCCACATCAGGACAGAATTAGAAGAAGTAATATTTTTTAATATTAATTATACTGAAATAATTAAAATAAATTTTCTAATTAGGAAGACAGTAAAATGCAATAAGCAGTTAAGAAGAGACTGCAAAACCAAGACTTCAGGAACATGTTGTGATTATGTTCTATGACACCAAAAATGTTCACAATCTATCATTTCCTTTTTCTGTTTATATTTTATGAATTCTCCAGTCCAGCTACTGGCAACCCAATCTTGCTTAGTTTATAGGATTTGACAATAAGAGCCCATGGCAATATGGCTGTACAGGAGCAATGTTTTGTTGCATGCATTAATGTCATGGTAAACTGAATCACTCTCTTGCTAATGAGGTTGACCTCTTCGGGTGTTATTGCTAGCCAGGGCAGTGGAGATATTCAGATGTCTTCAGATCACTGAAGGCTTAATCTGCACTGAAACACAGTGACTATAACAAAACTGAAAATATTGTATGAATACTGAAAATACTGTAAAATATTGGATGCAATGCAGTGTTTATAAGTTAAGAACAATGAAAGGCAGCTAAGTCTTACAAAAGGGAATTATTACTATAGGGCTCAGGGATATGCCAGTGTGATGGGTTATTCCCATATATGGCTAGCTGATTTCTTCCACTTTCATTTACTCCATCCATGTTTTGACAAAACTGATTTGTATCTGTGTCTTTGTATCTGTGCATCCTGGATTTGTACCTGTGATATACTCAATGAACTTGAATGTAATTTTTTTTTTCTTCTAAAACTCCAGACACAATTTGGAAATGATTGAACTTAGCTTTCTTATTTACTAATATTCTTTTTCTGAATAAGTAAAGAAAACTTCTATGGTGAAAAGTGAAGGTTTATAAGACTAAATGTTTTTATTAAATTTCTCTTAAAAGAAACTATTTTTTATGAAGTTAATTTCTGAAAAAGAATCAGAAAATTGTTAAAGAAAAGCTTGCTCATAAATAATTTGTCTCCAAATATACATATTTGAATGATTCATGAAGGCCAATTCTTTTCCTCCTTACTTCAAATATAGCATTACTGGACTGAGTACTTTTGCTCCTGCAAAATAAGCTGTTTGGAACATTTTTATAAAGGTTCCAAGAAGTATGTGTCATGTATTCTAAAAGAAAAACAAACAAATAAACAAACAAAAACTATCCAAGGTCTAGTGTTTCTATAGAACAAGAAATCCATTTTTTACAAATTTAAGTTACTCATCTTAACATCCTTCACATAAACAAAAAGTCTTGAGAACATAACAGATTAAGAATGAAGTAAATAAAGTATAGGTGACTAATGAGACTTACATTAGTAGAGCTATTGTTAAGCAGAATTTTAATCAATAAAAGTTCTGTAAATGGCCAGCAACTCTGATCCCCTTTCTGCACCTGTCAAAAATCCTCTCACTTTCTAGGTGTGAATTGTTTTATGATCAGTCCTTTTTTCAAAGTTATATATTACAATATGATAATCAAGAAATATATTCAAAAACACAGCAAGAAACACTAACAGTAACCGATAACAAACTAAAATAATCTTAGAGGATAATATAATGCAAATTCATATGGCAAAGAGTGTGGTTGCCTTTCAATATTCATTCCCTATGTGAAGTCAAAATAGCATTAATAATCCAGTCTTATTATAGAGTTCAGCATAACTCACAGGTCTGGACACTGCCTTATGAAGTAGTTTTGGAATCACGTAATGTAAAGATAACTTTTGGAATAACTTCAAAAATGTTCTTGTTCAAGGAAAAGCAATTTTTTTCTAGTTAAAATGAATTAACCCCTCAATTAAAAAAAAAAATAATGGAATTACTGAGGTTGGAAAGTACCTCCAGAGACACTGTCACCTAACCTTCCAGCTTAAAGCAGCATCACCCAGAGCAGGTTACTTGGGGCTGTGTCAGGATTCTGAATACACGCAAGGTTGAAGACAAGGTTGGGTACCACTAAGAAGTGTCTGACTCCATCTTCCTTATTTCCTCCTATCAAATACTTACACACATTGTTATGTCCTCTTGGTCTTCTCCTCTCTGGGCTAAAAATACCATCTCTCAGCCCCTACTCATATGACAGATGCTCCAGTCCCTTAATCACTATGAATCTTTGCTAGCCTCGCTTCAATAAGTCCATGTCTATTCTGAACTGAGGAGCACATAATTAGACCCAGCACTCCAGATTTGGCTTCAACAGCTCTAAACAGAGGGAAAGGATCACCTCCATTAACCTGCTATCAATGAGTTTTCTAATGAAGCCCAGGATACAGTTAGTCTTCTTTTTCACACAGGTGTACTACTTTGGTTAGCCTCCAGAATCTGCTGCAGAGGGGTTTTCCTCCTCCAGATGTAGGAATTGCACTTCTCTTTGTTGAACTTCATGGGATTCCTGTCTCTCTACTTGTGCAGCCTGTCAAGGTCTATCTGAATGACAGAAAAAGCATTTGGCATATCAGTAACTCGTCTCATTTTTATATCTGGTAACTCACTGCAAACTCTGTCCCAACATCTAGGTCATTAATGAAGTTGTAAACAACATTTGATCCGGTATCACCTTCTCGGATATACCACTAATGACTGGCTTCCAGTTAGACTTTGTGCTATGGATCCCAATCCTTTGCACCTGATAATTCAGCTGGCTTTCAGTCCAATTTATTGTCCACTTATCTAGTCCATACTTCATCAGCTGGTCTATGAGGATTTAAATGTACTTAGCTTTGCACTATCAAAAAACTTGCTAAAGTCAAGTTAAATAACATCTACTACTTTTCTCACATACACCCCTGTCGTCTCATCATAGAAGGCTCATAGTGGTTTCTAGATTTTTAGAGCACCAGTCACCGACAAATTTTACATGTCTTTTAGACAGCACTATACTGTTGACATCAGCCTTTAAACTGCATATCTTATAAAAGCAAGAGGGTTCTGTGGCCTGTTGTGAAAGATATTCCCATAAGTCTTTTTGTGACATATAATTTTGCATAAAGGAAAAGAACATATTTTTTCTACAATGGTTATCTTAAGAAGGAAAATATAAATAAAAACACCCTACATTAAGCACTTGCATCTAGGCTTAACAAGATGTAAAGGCAATAAAAAATGAGCATTAACTCTTAACTATGTTAACATGTACGTTGGAATAGGAAAAGCTGGCATTTTTTTGGTTGTCTTTGTTAACAAATCCCCCTCCCCGCAAAAGGAAACGGGAATATTACAAGCTTGAACCTCAAGTATCTGCCCCTCTGGACTGTTTACGTCTGTAAGCCAGTATATGCAGAGTGCAATTCAAAGAGGTTCTCCTATTTCCAAATGAAAATCCTGAAGTCCTGCCAAGTACAAAGTACTTTCAGTCTTATGTTTAAATATCATCTTAGAAAGGATTTGACTGAATAAGGTAGTCTTGTTCATATGGAAACCATTTTGGAAGAAGAGAAGAATCACCTCAATATATATATATATATTTTTTCAAGAAAGGTAGTAGGAATATTTGTCATGTTTTCCATCTCATTCTTTCCCAGTCTGAGAAAAAGTCTAAGTGTTTAAGAGAGAATTCCAACCAGACACAGAAATACAAATAAAAATGTTAATTAAAAATAACTTGCTGAAATTCCCAGTAATAATAACTAGAGAGACAAAGAGCCTACCAGCACCCCACAAGGAACTTTCTGTTTAGTACTCTTGAAGCTGTAGAGAGTTTTGCGTTACAGTTGTGTGGGAAATATTTTATATTTCATCTATAATAGTGCATTTATTTATCTCTAATACATTCAGTGACAAGAAGGCAATTCTTCTTAATTTCGTGCTTGTCAGCAGGCAGAAAATTTCTTTGTTGTTCATACGTAAGTATAATGTATTTTTCCTAACTTTTCACTGTTTCAGCAAAAGTGTCACACAGTACACTGAAAAATCCAATGTTACGATGATATTCATTAGTACTACTGGTATATAATTGCTTTGTACACATCTCATCAACCCAGCTGTTAATGGATCAGTGTTAGAAATAGATTTGGAATGCGTCAGCATTTTGATACAAGGGGTTGAAACAAACACCTTTGTTACAATTTTCAGTGCTGCCTAGGAGATTTGGATGTCCAAGTCCCATCCAGATTAATTGGTATTCAAATCCTCTAGGTGTCCAACTATATCAGTCTTCAGATCCTGTGAATCTTTTGGGAAATAGTATGAGTTTTATCACTGAAAAGCTCAGTATGTTTAAATGTTCATCTACTGAATGTAAATGTCTTACAAAATGTGCAAAAAAAAGTGTTAAGAGTACATGGTAGTATGGAAAAAGAGAAAAGCTAATATATTTCAGATATATTAGATATGCTTGTAAGCAATATTTAGAATAACTTGACAGCTTTCATTACAGTTTCCTCTCCTATTAATTTCTTTAAATATTTCCCCTCTAAAGAAATGCATTCAACTATGTTATAATTAACTTGGCTGCCAAAACATATTATATATCAGAAGATGTTCACCGGCCTAAGGTAGTCAAAGAGTGGCAGTTGTATTGTTCAGTGTTTAATCAGGTCAAAGCTGTGGCAACTTTCATTATAGTTATTGTCAATACACTGCTTAATGCTTGCAACAAACTTTGTCATATGTCAGCTCTTGAAGCTTTTCTTTTAGCCAAGTATAAGGGAAAAGACTCTACCCATTAAATTTGACAAGCATGTTTCCATAACAAGTATAGGTATATTGCTACTTAAATTTTAGGTGGTTTGGACATGTAGTGTGTGGACAGGAAGCGGGAAAACATTTCTGGGTAAGATGGAAGAAAATTAAAACTGCTGTAGCTAAGACAGATAGTAAGAAACCAAGCAGACAAACAAAGATAGGCAAACTGCACAGTCTTTTCTTAAAACCCTCACATATCTAAAACACTATCTTAAAAGAAAAAAAAACAGAATAAAAAAAACCTGTTACACAACTTTACAACATATCTGAGTCATCATCCTAGACTAAGCTTGTAGACCTACCATCCACACTTCTACCATTTGTCTTAGCAAAATAATTACAGTAGTACTTTGTCCCTCCTGTGTCCATTTTGTCATTCCTTTTATTCTTATTGGTATTACAATTTAAAACAATGTTACAATATTTGTTTCTACACTGCCCATTTGGCTCATTTTCTCACTGTTTCCCCCCATGTCCAGCTACCCTGCCTACATTCTGCTTAGCTCCCAAGACTTCCTATTTGAAGAAAACAAAACTGTTTCTCTCAAGGAGAAAGCAATCAAGATGATAGCTTGCTCCAGGATCTTCTCCCTATAAATCTGTTTCACCATAAAGACAAATCAAATTTCTCTCTCTTTGCTTGATACAAGCAACACTATTCTAGCTTGCAAGGCATGTACTCCTTACCTCAAGTGCCATATTATGAAAAACTAGACAGCAGTCTCATTTTGTGTCTGGCCAGCTTTCTTTTTTGGCAAGGAATTTTTTGTTATAAACAGAAACACCTAAAATGTCTCAGAGTTAAAAATATCATTTTAGGGATGAGGAGCCAAAAAAAAAAAAAAAACTCATTTTTTTTACCCATTCTTTTGCTGCTATATTAATAATAGCCCAGTAGCTTTGCATTGCAAGGTATGGTTGTATTGTTGAGCAAATGTTTAGCTGTTGAGGCATTGAGCAAAGCAACTTTAAATTTAGGAAACTTAAGACTGCCTACATGACAAACTATTTCATGAATGCATTTATGATCATGAGGCTACAATGAAGCCTTTTTAACTTCTTGACTTGGCTGTCTTTCAAAGTCCCTTTGGCTATGTTAAAAAGAAAAGGAGGAGAGGAGAGGAGAGGGAATAAAAGGTAAAGGAAGGAAGGGAGGGAGGGAGGGAGGGAGGGAGGGAGGGAGGGAGGGAGGGAGGGAGGGAGGGAGGGAGGGAGGGAGGGAGGGAGGGAGGGAGGGAGGGAGGGAGGGAGGGAGGGAGGGAGGGAGGGAGGGAGGGAGGGAGGGAGGGAGGGAGGGAGGGAGGGAGGGAGGGAGGGAGGGAGGGAGGGAGGGAGGGAGGGAGGGAGGGAGGGAGGGAGGGAGGGAGGGAGGGAGGGAGGGAGGGAGGGAGGGAGGGAGGGAGGGAGGGAGGGAGGGAGGGAGGGAGGGAGGGAGGGAGGGAGGGAGGGAGGGAGGGAGGGAGGGAGGGAGGGAGGGAGGGAGGGAGGGAGGGAGGGAGGGAGGGAGGGAGGGAGGGAGGAAGGAAGGAAGGAAGGAAAAAAAAATGAGGTCAGTGTGCAGGAGGAAAGCTTCTGTCTTCAAGTCCAATTTCTGGAGAGTGGGGTAAGGTCTAGATTATAGCTTTGCTTTGACATATTCACATATGTTTATGCATGGAGATGAGGGATACCAGCTACACTTAAGGAAAATATGCTATGTGAGTGTCTTGTAGGAAGTACCCAAAGTGCTCATCACACTTTGACAGTTCCTCATGTTAGGGATAATCATTTTGGAATCAGTAAAATTCCTGAGCAGGTAGTTGTATATGCAAGTCCCTAAAGCCCTCTGGACAGCAAGATAAGGCTATCAGAGCTGGCCCATGTGTTCTGTGCTTGGTCAGCACATCAGTGCTTCCCCAGCCTCTATCTCTGGAAAACTGGTGTGCTTATTTTAGATTAAATATGGTTTCCTCCACTCCAGTGAATGGTATACATCATGCCTTATGGGAATAATGCTCCAGCAAAGACAGAAGTCACAAGAAGTAATAATGCCAGTGATGGTGAAAGTACAGGGATAAAGTCAATGTCCCTGCTACCTCTCTGCCTTATGAAAATTTAGTGTCCTGTCTAATAATTATTTTACAAAGAAATAACATTCTCAGTGATTCATGATCAATCATAGTTATGATGGGTATGGTCCATCATAATAGACATCATGTATGGCTGCAAAATCTAAAAGTATATCACATTTTAATGATTGAAAAAGTGCTTTTTGTGCTTCAGTGTAACTGAATAGCAGTATAAAGGGCAGCGAGCAACACCAATAAGGTAAAACAAGCAACTCAGAATTCTATTGCTCTTTGTTACCTTGCCTTTTGTTCTTGTTAAAACCTGGGTTCTACCAGCATATATTCTTTTACAGAATGTTAAAAGCATCACTAGAGACAGGTGGGGCACTCAGAAATTCTAACAAAATTAAGACTTCTGAATTATTTGTATTGATTTCGAAAGTAGGAAGAGTGACAGCTGGCTTTGGACACGTTATGAAAATGTTATTGTATGCTTTTTTTGTTGTCTTGTTCTTTAAATCTTTACATATTTATTGTAAGGGTATGCATTTTTCAATTAATGCATTTGAACTAATATATTGCTTCTACTTTTCAGGTTGGCAATAGAAAGTTCTTCTATTCAGTATAATGAATGGGATCTGTAATTGCTAGTGGTAGTCATCTGCAGAATAGAAAGTGAAAAGTTTTTAAAGGAGATTACCTTTATCTGTTAGCCTATAATCATGATTATTTCTCTAAAATCAAACATGTTATATTACCTAGGTTTTGGAATATAGCCAAAAGATAGATGTTTATCAATTAAAATTCTATTAATTTGTGCTGTAACTATATAAAACACACTGTCTTAGTGTATGTCAGGTTTTATTCTCTTTATAAGTCTCTTGAAGATGTATTCTGCTGTGTAGCTTCTAATTTTTCAGATAATTTGTAATAGAGGATTATGATACACAAATCACAGGACAAAATAATTCAAATAAATGATTGTAGTAAGTAACTTACATTTATATAGCATCTTTCCTCTTGACTGAATACCAGGTATCTGAGTAATGCCTTATTTTGTGCTGTTTCAACCAACCCATCCCTCATGCATACCTTGTCCAAGTACTAATTGCTATTTGTTGTGAAAGGAAGCAAGTAGACAGGCAGTTCTTGTCATGTTAAGAAAAAAAATATTAATGGACCTTCTGAAGGAAGACTGTTGTAAGAAATTTCAGTGGACAGCTGGGAATAACGGAGTCATTTATAGAAAATATCGGTTGCTTTTGACATGCCAGACACATGTGTCAAGAAGAAACATTTTGAGTATATTTTCGAGCATATACTCGTAACAAACTGCATCACAGATTACTCTTTGAAAATAACTTTTATTCTTTTTTTTTGTATATTTTTATGTAGAAATCCATATCAAAGCAGATTATTATCAAGGAAATAATTAATATAACTTCTTTATGTTGATGAGTAATGCTTACAGTATAAAGAAATGGGAAGCATAAGAAAATCAAAAAAAAAAGACAGTATCTGTTCAAGACATTAATCAAGACAGGCAATAAAATTTACTTTCTCCCCCTCCTTATTCTCCATATTCTTATTGCTTAAAATTGCATTCACATTCCCTCTTACTGTCATTGGAAAAACATTAGTACTTAGTTTTTTGGGTGTCTACCTTCTGCCAAACAGATAAGCCTTCTTCCCTAGATTCATACACAAACGTTTGACAGGAGTAACAGTATTTTTAGACAGCTTTCGGAAGCAGAATCATTCTGAACAGATCCCCAGCTTTTTTTTTTTTTTTTTTTTTTTTTTTTTTTCTTGCATAGACAATACCACTTACTGTTAATTTTTAATACTGCCATAATTTCCAGTATCTTTAATTAAATTGCATGCTGGTAGACTTAATAATGTCATTATTTTCTCACTAACTAGAGAATTAGTGCAAAGTTATAGAAATAGATTGATCTTCCCAAAGAAATCTTGAAGAGTGGTTGCACATCCTGTTATTTTGAAAATGCATGCTAACTAAGGTCCTCTAGAAGAACAAACAAACAGACATCCAAAACAGACTTCCATTTTCAGATTAATCATAAAATAGGAATCCTGGCAATAGATATTGAGTTACACATCATATGCTTGACAGCTCTATCCTTTGGACAGTTTTTCTCAAGATATCTTGATGTTTGAATTGATCATTCATTTAAAATTATGTGCTATACATACTGAACAGTTAACATAAAAATCAACCTAGATTCTAGAATGCTATATTTTAATGCAAATCAAATAATAATCCAACATTTTCTCCCCTGAACAGCAATTATACCTACTCTGTCAATAATAATCTGTAAAATAAATGTTAACAAATATTAAGAGGTGAATTTGTCAAAAATAGTAACAACTGACCTAATTCTACTTTCATGAAAGACATTGGTAAAATTTTAATTGCATATAGTAGAAATAAAATTTGGGCACATTTTTAAGAATTCCACACTTAGGCTGAGCATTATTCAAGTATTTCATTAAAACTCTGCTTGTTTTCTACTTTATTATTTTGCCTATGGTGAGATTAATTGCTATTGTATGAACAGTGCATTTGGCTATACCTATTTATTAGTTTCCAGTTGATAAGCATTCAAATTTTGTGGTTAGTTATGTTAAACAGTACCCTGCTTCTGTAAGTGCAGTTCTTAAGATGAACTCTACATGTGAAACCACACACAGCAATTAGTTTCTATTGTCATTTGCAACTGAAAGCAATGTTGTTATTGGTACAGATGCTACAAGATCCTAGTCCCTCTACTTGCATGACTAAGTATTATTAAGGCACTGCATTATGCTCTGCATGTGGCTAGGAGTTTTCAGAGGTTGTGCAAGTTTACATTCCATACATGTACAACATTCCATTCCAACTTCATACTGGAAGCATTTGTTTTGGATAGCCTTTTTTTTCCTCCAGGATAAAAATGAGAAAAGAAAGACCATTATAATCATATAGACAGAAAAATATAGCAGAAATTATAATAATTGTCATAAAAAAATTCTTCTAGCTTTTTTTGGTAGTGAATCTATTTATTATATATTTAAACTTACATTTGTTTTCTTTTTTTCTATAGCTTTTTTTTTTTTTTTTCCTTTTAAGTGATGCAATTCCAGCATAGTACCTCTTTGAATTTGCTGTTTACCTGTGGACCCATGCAGGGAACATTAGAAGAAAGCACACATCCCAAAGGCATTTGGAAGAGGAAGAGAAAAGAAGTTGTTGTCACACTCATGTATTTACCAAAAAATTTCCAAGTTGTTCAGATTATCTGAACTGTTTGTGTTTAGCTATCCCCAGTCTGATAAAATGCAGTCATTTTACAGGGTTATATGATACACAGATTTATATCAGACGGTCTTTAGCAAATCAGATTCAAATACTCTCTTCTTTTCAGAATTATTGTAATCAGTAAATGCATCTTCTGGAAGTCGCACATATATTTAACCCAATTCAGTTTCAGTATCACTTCAGTGCATCAGGATTTGATTATTCTCTGTCTGTTTCTTCATTCTTTAAAAGTTTTTGACTGCCAGTGGTTGTGTAGATGTATATCTCTTCTTCCTTCTCACAAAATCATTCAACATACTTCAATATACTAACACTGGAAAGACCTCTGTGTTTGTATGCCATATGAATACTAAACATGCTTGTTCTTATAGAAAGCTTACTGATTGTGCTTAAAAGATCAAAGTTTGATATGCCTTTGTTTTCTCTTGTCTAATGCCTATATCTAGATGTATTTTGACTGTGTATTTTCTTATATACTTTCTGTCTTCACTCTCTCACATGGCACTGCAACATCAAGCACTCCATTTTCATATTACAGCTCATGAAATGGACAGCTTATTATAGGCAGGGCCAAAGGAAAGGGAAGATAACTGAGAGACCATTATGTGGATTATCTCAAAAAGCCACTTTAGCCCTTGGAGGATATCCCAGTGTCCTAGAATGAGGCAATGACAAAGTTGAGCTTTATGTCTCTTGTGCGCAGTCACTTACTTTCCCACCTTTCAGCTGACACTGTATGCCCTTTGGCCATTTCTGAGAATGTAGCTGAGTTTTAACTCATTAATGAGATAACAACCCAGCAGCTGACACCAGAGGCCTTGTGCTTCGTGGGCATGTTCACTGAATTATAGTGGGATTCCTTTGTTGTGAGCAAAAATGGATCAAAGAGAACAACCTGATTGCTCAGCAGCAGCAGACACACTGGCTCAGTATGAGATCAGTTGACTGAATGACTCACAACAGTCTAAAGAAGAGTGGTAACTGTGACTAACTGCTGTAATACCTCTTTTAACAGTAAAATGGTCATATTACTATGGAGGATGTAGGAAACACAAGAAAAATGATAATGAACTGGGAATATGAATACAAAGTTGTCTTACATTCTTGCTCTTTCTGGAGGATATTTTAAATTAATTTTATATTATTGACTCAGTTATAACCATTTTCATTCAAAATAACAAGAATTATGTCAATCAATACAAAGTTATATGCTGGAAAAAGCCTCTGTCAACTGTCAAGAAAAAAAAAGAGTTGTGGAATTAAAGTCTGTTTTGGCTATTCAGTACATCAGTTATTTTTATATCATCTTTAAAAAAAAAGTTTTCTTTACAGTAGTATTTTATGTCTCCACTTCTTACTCAGTGAAGCATACAGCATGCCATTTGCCCTATTTATTCTCTTCAGTTATACAGCCAAGGATATTATTTGCTATTACTACAGAGATTTGGAAGGAACCTCTATCATGTGTTAGTAAGACACTTTTGTGGCAGCATCTTGTCAAAAGTTTCAGTTATATGGCACCATAAAGAGAGATTTTTTTTTTCTTTACATCTTTGACACTACATCCAGGATATTCCAGAATTCTTCAGTGGTTTAATATCTTTCCTATGTGTGAACAGAAAAGCAATATTCCCAATGAGTATATAACAGGAGTAAGGTGTGTGCATCCTTATGTATGGAAGATCACCTCATTCGATTGGAGGACTGTAGTACTAAGTCAGCATGGGTGTAAAAAGAGGGGAGAAATCTGTGTAATGTCCATGCCAACTGCATAAGCTTGTAGCTAGGGACAGGATTCTCTCCACAACTCAGAAGTTTAGTAGCAGATGGCTTTTCACAGCTTGACATTTTGAGCAACAGTGGCTTTTTGAATTTCCCCAAAGCTTCAATATGAAGTCTCCCAAAATGTCACAGTTTAGCATCATTTTGTATAGAACAGTTTGGGAATGTTTCGCAAAATGATTATTTTTGCCTAGTTCTAGTAACAATGAAGCAAATAAATAGAAATGAAGAGAGAAAAGATATCTCTATAGTAAGGTTTTATAATATGCTTTAACATTCAGAAGGACTTCTGCTTTGGCTTCTGCTGGATCTAAAGTGTTCCCAGTGGCATAAAGGAATGAATCACAGTATGACTGAGCATGTGGTAAGGTGTCAACACAAATACCATTCTTAATCAAGTGAGGTAACAACTTCCAGCCTTACTGCCAAACTGGTTCTCACATCTCAAGGCATTGTCTGGTGAGCTTAAGTACCTTAGAGAACTGGGCTTTTCCACAGAAACTTTTTCTATACTTTGACATCTGTTGTAGGCCATTTTTGCCACCAAATATTTATATGAATTTTAAACTGTATATAATTCTGCCTAAGAGAAATGGTCACATGCATGATTCACTTAGTGAACTGTAGAAATACCATATGTTCTATTCTATTTTATTTCATTATAGCAATTAATACTAGATTAAATTTTAAGAGGTTAATTTGGAGAATAATCCAAGTTTAAATTATTTTCTTATGTTTAATAAATTTGTGAAATCTGACTGTATCATAACAATTGCAATTATTCCCCAGTATGAAATCGTGTGACAACACTTATGGGGGGTGGGTCCTGTAAGTTTCATTCAAGTAATTAGTCCCACAGAAACCCACAGTGGAGATGATAAACATGAGATAGAAAAAATGCAATGTCAATCACTTCAGGAATGTTATTTTTTATAAATAATTCTGCTAAAGTGAAAACCTGGACTTACAGTGATGTGAAAAATAAAATCATCTGAAAATTTTCAGAGATGTGAAAAAAAAAAAAAAAAAAAAAAAAACTTTGGTGTATTTGTTTTATATATACCAGCAGATTATTTCTGAAATGCCAGTTTTAACTCTGCATTTTCTTTGCTGGCAGCTCCTAAACTGTTTTGACTTCCATCCACATCCTCTTTTTTGCAGCTGCTTCTAGATGGCTTATATAGAATATGGTTGTGGCAATGAGCCAAAGTTAGCTTTTATAAGGGGGCACATTTTACTTCTTCATGAGATTTGCGGGAAGTCTCATGAATAGACTTTTTGAAAGAGCAGTTACATTTTCTCCTGAGGAAACCATGTTGCTATGCGAGGGAAGAGATTAAGAGGCTCTTCTTCTTAGTGCTCCATTGTTATGCAGACCATTACTGGGATTCTCTGAGAGGAAATGGGACAACATTTGCTATTGGACCAGTATTGATTATTCATCTCGGAAGACAGAAGAATTGGGACAAAAAACTCTAAACTCCTCAAATCTTACATGCTTTGCCAGAGACTGGTCTCCCAAATGTTGACTTAAGCTATGACAAAACTATGCAACCTTAAGTCACAAATATAAAGATTTTGTGATAAAAAAATGACAAATTATTATATATATATAAACACATTCTTTTATAATAATAATAAATATTATTATTATTATTACTATTATTATTATTATTATTATTTTCTCTATGAATTTAACCTGGAACTATTATGCCATTGGGGATACCAAAATAGTCTAGTCAAAAAGTTGGTGTTTTGGGAGGAGAGGGGGAAATGTCACACTACTGATTGTTTGGAACATATGTTCGGTTTTTATCTGCATGGCTTTTTATATATAGGGATCTATTTCTCCTAATATTTTAATTCTTTGGCGTACAACTTGATGTATGTATTGCTCCTTCCTACCTTTGAAGAATTACACCTGTTAGAATGATAAACAGACAAATTCTGCTCTCAGAAGACAAATTCAAAATATTTTTAATGGAACCATCAGTAGAACAAAGATACATCACAATAAACTCAAGAATCAGACTGAAGAATACACAACAAATTTAAACAATTGTATAGCAACATGCTTGAAATTGTGGGAGTAATTTTGATGTTTGTAGTCATTCCACACTATTGAGTTCAGTAAATTCAGTTTAGATTGATACCTGTCAAACAAGTGAAAAAAAAATAACTTGTTGTTTTTGGGAAGGGTGTTTTGTGCTTGTGTTTATTTTTGTTTGCAAATGCTAAGCAATAACTGAAGCTTAAGATTTCAGTAAAGAAAAATAATGAAATAAATAAGCAGTGAGGGGTGGGAACAGGGAAAAATGCCCTGCCATAAGGACTGGGATCATACAGAACCTGTGAAAGTCTATGAACTGTCTTAGGGTATCTTATGCTGCCCCTGGGACTTGGAAACAGTGTATATAAGGTTAGCACTGAAGTTACAAATGAAAGTGCTGTGAGAAAAGCTACAGAAATAAACTGCAAACAACTTTTTGGTTCATGGATTTTGCAATTCAATGCATCCTAAGGGAATTTTTTTAGAAGTGAACATTTGAAGTTAACGCCAAACATTGCTGAAATAAACAAGCATTTCACAGTTTGTGACACTTGATCTAAATTGCCTTGTGTTAAAGATTTTTTTTCCTTTTGAAATTGTGTGATGGCTGGCACTAACAAAAGAAGAAAAAAAGTGTGAAATTTAAAATAGCTTCTCTTGCTACAGAAAAATTATATATGGTCATTCTTGTTGCTTCTTTGGGGCCCTTTTCCTAAATAATAGGATTTTAACTGTGTTTATCAATAGAACATAAGATGGAAGAAATTTCTTAAATTGAAGAACAGTACAGCACTAACTTATGAATATGGAGCGCAAATTTGTATCAGATGAAGGAGGCCAACAAACTGAAACTTGGTAGACCTCAAGTAAAATAATTGTGAAGTCTGATGCAGTTTTGTTCTGGGAGCTTTATTTGAATAAAAACTTGCTCAAACTCCAGAGCACTCAGTGAAGTTGGAAGCTCTTGAAGAAAATGTTCCAGGCATTTTTAGGTATTCTGCAGCTCATGTTGGCCTAAGAATATGGCATAGCTCAGAAATTCCCATAGGTTTTACATTTACCTTTGGAAATATTCTACATTTTTTTTCAGCAAATGTAATGAGTTTAACAAGATCCTTGAAGAATTGTAAGAATATACTTTCAAATTCACATTTTAAAGCCACGTGAACAATGTGTACAATGCTTTTGTTTGGCCGTGTAGGTGAGTCAGCAAAGCCTTTCAACTAACAAAATAGTAATATGCAGCCCAGACCACAGAGTTTCTGTAACTAGTAGGAAAAAATGTGTTCTAGTTTCTTGGTGAAAAACAGATGTTGCAATTCTGACCATTGATCTGAGTCACTTTTGTTATACACTGTTGGATAGAGCAGAGAATTTCTCTGGAAGGAATCCCTGAAACATGAAGTAATTAAAGTAATCAAAGAATCAGAATTGTTTTTTAAAATATCATCATCTACACTTGTGAGAATATTCTTGAAGCACTTCCACTTTATAGTCAAATGTATATGGAGCTGCTTGTAGTTGCTTTTGAGTTAAAGCATGTATTGCCTTCAGTTATATTTTTTGTTGTTTACTTTATTTGTAATTGCTTAAATTTTGCCATCACTCTTAAACTTCATTTCATTGTGTGTATGATTTTGTGCTTTATTTGTTTGAACTCAGTAATGTTTCTTTAATGCATGCATAGTTAAAAAAATAAAATTATTGTAGCACCTCGTCTTGAGAGCTGTCAGTGAGATTGTGTTTTCATAGGCCTTTTATTAAATTTGCTGCTACTAAATTTGTTGGCTGCAGTTACAGTATTTTCCTACTGAGATATTCTTTCTCTGTGGATTAACTGTTTTCAGTAGCCAGAGTTGTACATTAAAGGTCATTTTTGTTGAATGCCAGAAACCAATACAGGCATGTGTACACATGCAGCTGCAAAGAAAATGCCACTAAAAATAAAGATGTTGCTATCTTGGGTAATGATATGTCAAGAAATGAATTTTAAAATCCAAAGCAGTTCTGTTCTCTTCCCCTTCTTCCTATCATTATATTTTACTAGTCATAACAGTCTAGTTAGGAGAAAGTGAGGAGATTTTTAAAATAATCTTCTCAATATATCCTCAACAAGAGCAAGTTTTCTTTTGTGTTTGTTTCGGTGTTCATGCTTGACTGAAGGATCAGTTTTTACATGATTAGAATGGATGCCATGGTTCTGATGTCAAGAAAGATAACAAGTCAGAGAAATTTGTATGCTACCTTTTCTGCAACAAAATATTTCAGATTGCTTCATAAATGAACAGAGAATGTGGATGCCCATGCTGTATCAAATATCAGTTGTTTTGGCTCTATTTGTTTTCTTGTATTTTCAGCACAGTTTACAGTAAAGTCTATATTTACAAGACATGGGGCCACCTTCTGTCTTTATTTACCTTTTTTCATGCTAGTGCATCTTTGTTGACTCTGGTGATGATAGTGCAAACCCAGTGTAGCAGAATGGCAAGTCAGATCCCATGGATGCTACAGTTATTGGATTTTATCAGTATATTTGGATTAGTCTACTTTTACTGTATTAAATAACTTAATTCCCCAAAGGAACACAGCAACTATTTAATATCTCTCGATAATATCAGATGACAGGTTAGCTGTGACATGAACATGCCATATAAATGTGAAGATCCCCTCTTCCTTTAGTGACAAGGTAGTTGACAAATAGTAATGGACTTAGTATCTGTCCATGAAGCTAAAGATAATTCAAAATGTCTCTGAATGAAACTACTACATTAGATATTCAAAAGCTCCTTTTAATGTCTGTGATCTTGGTAGACTACAATGACTCGGTTAATAGACTGGATTATCTTGCTACACTTTCTCCTGTGTAAATTCTGTAGGAAGAGAAGAATTGAGCTTATTATGTTTAATAGTGGCCAGGTTGTACCGTCCTCAGACGTTTATGAACATAATGGTAAATTTCCAAGTGTATTTTGGTGAGAAAAAAAGATGAAATGAGACCAACAGTTCTCTTATTCTCTAAGATAATTCATTTGCCTTGTCATAAAAATAGGGAAATTTAAAAAATTGCTTAGAATCATAGAATCATTATGATTGGAAAAGATCTTCAAGATCAAGTCCAACTGTAAAACAATAAAGCTTAAAACAACAGTTTAGCTAAAAGTTATAGAGATGTACTGGCTATTAATGAAACTGGAAAATGGTTCATTTCATCCTTTTTGTGTATTTGTTGGGATATCCTGCTTGTTTGCAGCCCTTTGTGCTTATCTTGTTTTTCTTTAGATTTCCTTGCTACTTGGATGCTTCCTACCCACAGCAAGACCTGTCTTTGCCCCTTTGGGCTATGTAAAATGTTTTTACATTGTGTTTGACTGTGTCATGAGAGTGTTACAAAATGCTTTTATGCTATTATTGGTCACAGTATTTTAGTATGCATATTGAGCTAATCTGTCATAAAGAAACTAGTTTTCTACTGGGTGCGCACAGATGGTCCAAGGGGCATTGGAGCTGCAAAACAAGAGGACAATATTTCAGAGCTGAGAACAAGAAAGAGAATCAGGAAGTGCAGAGAATCAGAGTCACCTCCTTTCAGCATAGATTAGCTTGCCTGATCTCAGGAACCGGGTAACAGTACCACTGCTGTTCCCTAACTACAAAATGCTGAAGGATTTGTGGGAGTCCTGTTTACATCTCTGACATTCTTGAACTCACTGAAACCTTAGCACTGAAACCAGTGCTAAGTAGGTGTAAAGTGGACTCCTCCAGTTGAGAATTAGATCCTTGTACACAGCAGAACAGATGTAGATTCTAGTGCAACCAGCCAGAACAGCCTGTCCGAGGCCTATATTTAGTCTAAGATAAAACAAGTGAATCTCAAATTACTCCTTCACTGGCTTTCTAAATATTTTGGCAAAGCATAACAAGAGCTAGAATATAGTTAATTGAAAATTGCCCATTCTCTCCAGTGGTACAAAGAGTCACAGATAATGAAATCATTCATGAGCTGAAATGGGTAGGATTTTATGACTACATGTACATACCTGGAAAACAGCTCAGCAGTCAGTGTGTTACGTGAAACGATTCACATCTAGTCATTCTCAAGGGACAAAACTCATCGTGCTTACAGATTCATAAGCTGTTGTTGTATGTTTTCAGTATGTTTAAGGAAAGATCACTTATTTGGAAGAGGAGTGGGGTAGGGTGGATATGTTGTGTCAAGATTCTTGGCTAATCTCCACTCAGAAAGTAGCAACAATAATTTTTACTAGACTAGTGATTCTACTTTAACTGTAATGAAACAATGTTGACAGTAGAAACAGGGTGAAAGTCAACTGAAGTCAGTTTTCCCTGGATGTTTGATTAAGAATCTTATCAATATTCAGTAACATTTTCTATATTTCCTTGGACTAGAAGTTCATAAAAGAAGCTTACTTTTTCTTGCTTGCTTACATATGTTTACTTTTGCTGTTAGATCAAACAGAGGCTTTAATGTATAAATCTGTTGTCCAATACAATAAAAAAATCTAATGTTACTCAAATATTTATAATACTTTCACCAATGTTGCAATGGGTGCAAAAATCACAATGGCCTATGTCATTAACCTTCTAAAATAAGGGACATATGGCTTATGACTTTTCAGCAACTACATAACATAGCTTCACTGCAAAGGAGCAAGGACTTGCAGATGGATTAAAGGGACATATATATCAGCAAGACAAAAAACAATATTTCACATTTTAAAGGTGACAGGTAGAGCTAATGGGGAAAGATGACAGCAAATAGATATTTCTGACCAAAAATATATACACCAATATTTTGTTTCTCAAGTCTGTGCAATGACAAGGTTGAGATCTGAATATAAGTGTGCTTGGATAGAACTCCAGCTGCAGATCATTGAAAGAGCAAACATTGCATACCACATAAAATTTAAATGTTTCTTTATATTTTGTCATAATACTGTATATAAAGCACTGAAATAACTTCTAGTTATGGATTTTCAGATAAGACCTATATTTGTGGACACACAAAAGGGAACTGTTAGTCATCACAAAGCGGAGATCACAGCCGTAATTTCATTTTTGCTCCTATCTGAAAGAAAACATGAATGTTATGTTCAACATCTTACCTTGTCATATGTTTAGTAACTTTTTTTTTCTTTGTGGGAGGCAAGGAAGAGGAGGAGGGCTAGATTCAAGGAACTGAAGTCCTAGAACAATTTTATTAAGGGAAAATAACTCTTTTTTACAGGCTAAAAGAAGTTAAATGACATATTGAATTAAACTTCAACCTTATCTTTACTGAGTTCCATTTATGCAACTATTTTAGAGATTTTGCATATAATTTTACATAAAACAATAAAACATTACTCTTTTCTCTGTTTAATAGCCAGAATCCATTTTTGGCATGCAGATATTTCTTTACATGTTTCATGCCATTACCAGAAATTATTGGATTCAGTCTTTGATAAAAGTAACCTGAGTAGATTAATACATTTAAGGTAATAGTAGGATAATTTGATCCTAACAACAAAAATGAATAACATTTTATTTGGCAGGCATTTTCTAAAGGTTATATATTGTTTCTACTTCTGTTCAAGGTTAAGTTGCACAGGAGAAATATTCTATCTCAGTTAGGGAAAAAAAAAAAAAAAAGGTAAAATAAAATTTGGCATTACTTTCCATAGGCATCAATATCTGCAAAGACTTTTCAATGGTTTTCAGAAGTCATTGCTTTTGTTGTGAAGTAACAAAGCTGTCTACTTCAGCTGTCTCATGTTGGGAGTTATTCAAACTGGTGTTTCAGGTTCACCCTGGCATGCCCTCCAGCACGCTGCCTAATCTTCCTGTGTTGATTTAATTTACTCATCCAGCTGGTTGGCCAAAGAGAGAGAGTTTTGTTACTAATCATTTGCCTCCACAGTTTACAGGAAGACTAAGAAGTGTTCTGTGAAGAGTACAGATTTTTCTTTTATTTTTCTTAACATTCTTGTTCATCTGGCTAACATTACTTGCATGTAGTGAAGATTTCCCATCAGACTTACAGTCTGGTATTGATAAGCCTACAGGAAAAGAACTAATTAGCAGTAGGAGGAGGATATATTTCCTGTGGTACTGACTTCCCAATTAAAATTTGCTCTGCATAAATGAATTGCCTTTAGTTTTATGCTGTATGTAAGTTATGGGAAGAAAATATTAAGATGATGTCAGTGTCAAAAAATATTGATATAACATCTGGCTATTATATTTCACTATATAGCAGCAACTGTGATTTCTTTGCTCTTTTGAATAAGTACACAGCAAGGCTATTGACAAGGAAGATAAACACAAAGTATTGAAATGAGAAAAAAGACACCAACACCTAATTGCTCCATTTGGCATCTAAGTTCAGAAGTTATATTCTTAAAAAATGATCAGACAAAATTTTCCTCATCATACCTAAATTTTTAAGGCATCTAAAAATGACACCATGAGTAGATCTGACTGCCATTGTAAAGTAGAGAATTTCTGAAGTCTCAAAAATACTGAACAACTCAATGCCAAGTTTAGGTCTTACATCCCAATCCTGTTCACATGCAGATATTTAATTTTCCTAACCCACTTGCAGAGTTTGGCCCCGCAACATGAGCCAGAATAACTTAACAGCATCTTATGTGAGAATCCAAAATCTTCTCCCCAAAATGATGGCTCTGAGCTCCAAATCATAGAATCATTTAATCCTGTGCAAGAAGGTAAGCATTGTATATTGATTATCTTTATGGAAGAGGGTGAAGAGTGCTTGTGTTTTCCATTTCTAAATTTGAA
Organism: Tinamus guttatus; assembly: GCF_000705375.1. Next base: position 442,768 of record NW_010584846.1, on the reverse strand, counting down.
TATAAAGATATTAGATACCAAATCTATACTTGGCCAGCATTCATTTTACCCAATGAGATTACTCTGTTTTAAACTATTTTTGCTTAAAAAGCTTGGTAAATGTTATATTCCATCCTAAACTAAGTTTTCACCGAAAAGTTAAATTGATTTTCAAATCTGGACGTTTTTATTAAAGCTAATATGCTGATGAGAGTCTGTTATGTATTATGGTCACATGACAGGTTTTTTTGTTTTGTTTTGTTTTGGGTTTTTTTGTGCAGAATTAATAGAACAAATAAACCATTCTGTCTCTTTCGTAGTGTCTTGTGGGAAACTTCCTGGCTCTGAGAAGCATGTGGTTGAATGCTGCAATAAGTGTGGGGAGATTGTGAGGTTAAAGCAATGTAACTTTAGCATTGCAATCTTTGCTTTGTCAAGTACCTACTTGAATGAGAGCATTGCAATACATTCTGACTTGTGTTCAGGAGAGAAAAGAAGCATGCAACTAAACAAACAGAAGAGCTTTTTAAAAAGAAAAATATTATTTAAGTTAGATATAAGAGCTCTATCTGTGAAGAAAAACATTCCTAATGTTATGTGCCAGGGTTAACTCTTCAATGAAAATATATCAAAAATAAAAATGATACTGCCAAGAAAGAGAGGCAAATGAAGCTTCATCCTCCCAGTAGGATTCAAAGCATAGGAAAGGAATGGAATCGTTCTTAGTGAAGGGTATGATAAAGCCATTTAAATGTGGAGTACCATGTAGCAAACTGCATTCCATCCCATTAACTCAGAAGGCAAATTTACTGAGCAAAATGAAACTCACAATTGTTCAAAATAATTTGGAAACCTTTGTATATATATTTATTTCCTCATTCTAGTCATTTTAGAAATCAAATTTTGTTTTAGTTTAGGAAGACGGCAAGAGTACTGGAGCACTGAGAATGTAGTTCATTGTAATGAATCCTTTGAGGATATAACACACATGTGTGATTCATTTTTATGGAACGAGGGCTGCTCATTAAGGACACTAGAAGTTTTGCCCTTTTCTGCTCTGCTAAATGCAGTGATACTATTTCCTTCACAGTCTTGCTCCAAAAGAAACATAGTTCTTTTTATTATTGTCTATTCTTTCTAGCCGTATATGAGGGTACCTCTCTAATTTGAACAATAATGGCTTCAGCAGGTGTTCATTGCTTGTTTATAGGGTTTTATTATTATTATTTGTATTTATTTCTCTTCAGGGAATGTGGCCTCTAGTGCTTACTGCACCACAGGTTACATCATAAACAAGAGTTACCCACAGTGACAATTAAATCACTGAAATAAGAGCTAAAGAGAACTGTTTCAAGAAAGAATTATGGTTTGCCTCATACTTTATGAAAAGCAATATTCTGGTGGAATATTCTGGTCAGAGAATATGAGGAATGAAGCTTGTAACATGGTCTAAATTCATAACCTATAAATTCAGGTCTGTGGGTATATGAATTTATAACTGAAATGATATTTGGTAGTGTCAGTTATTAATTAATAAAATATATTAATTCTTTCAAGGACTTTTTACATACTCTTTTCTTGAAAATGCCTCGTTTGTGCTTCTTCAACATCTATAATATTCAGCTGCTTTTCTAGGAGAAACATCTCAGTGGATGTCCAGCTTTCATTATGTTATTGTGTTACCAAGAAATGTTAACAGTGTTAACAACCTGTTGCTACTCTGTGAAGAGTGTGAACTCACACATAAGTCCCATCAAAGACACAGTATTTGAAGATGTTTTACCATCTCTAGTAGATACAATTTCAGATTTTGTTCTTTTTTCTATACCTTGCTCTGGGTGATTTTCCTCTCCTCTCCTCTCCTTTTTTTCTTTTCTTTTCTTTTCTTTGCTTTGCTCTCCTCTCCTCTCCTCTCCTCTCCTCTCCTCTCCTCTCCTCTCCTCTCCCCTCCTCTCTGAAAGAAGCATCCATTCCATTATCATTATCATTAAATTATTTTCAAGTAGGAAGGCCTTATAGAGAATAAGGTAAATGACACAACTGTTAAGGATTTGCCAAAAGTGCTACAAGTCCTGTGAGAAAACCAAGAAAAGAATCTAGTTCGCTAGACAAAGTTCCAGGACACATTTCTTTAAAAATATTTTTTACTTATACTTTTCTTAAGTAGCTCATTGTCATAAGTCTCTGTTGGAGATAAAGTTGGGTAAAATAGGGCCTTGCTGTAAACTAAATCAAGCTATGGTACCATGTGTAAACAAATTAAGGAGAGTGGAGGCTAAGCTAATATTAATAGTCTTCCTGACAATATATAAATGAATAATCACAGATAGAAAAAAAAAAAAAAAAAAGAACCATTCTATGAGCCAGCCAATAGAGCTATAATAGATGAATGAAAGTTTCTCAGAGAATTCACCATGAACCGCAAATGTGAATCAATGGCTATTCTACTTAACTTTTTCAGTAATGAGTGCTAAAAAACCATAGACTTATTTGACATAATCAATGCTTATTTATTCTAAACTTATGAGGTTTTCTTTAAAGTGTTTTTTTTTTTTTTTTTTTTTTTTAATTCTCTGAGTGAAAATACCATGTATTCAATTTGCTAGGTCAGCACTGAGGGTTCTTCAGACTTGGCTTGATTTAGTTATATTTTTGGAGAAAAATGTTGTTTCTACATGGACTTGCTCTTTCCATTCATAAACTTGTTATATTCCACAACATTGTATGATAGTATGAACATATTGCTAAAATCAAGGGATCTCAGTCCATAATGACAAATATCTTTGCTATTTTTTATGTGCTGGCAGAGTGACCATATTGTAATGAAATACCAATGACACCACTGAGAAAGATGATGCAAGCTAAACTTCAAAATTTGTGAACTTCATGACACGTAGGACACAGGACAAGAAGCTTGACTTTGGTGAGTTCTGCACACTGAAGCATGCTAATTCTAAGACAGCAATTTAAGAACTAAACAATATGGTAGGGGCAATCTTTATACATCCCACTGGAGCTGTGAATTCACAGAAAATAATACAAAATTCTTTGTGTCAGCGACCATAAGAAGGGACGATATGTAGTAGTAGTCAGGCATGTTTTTAGCTGTCCTTTCAACTATATGTATATATAAAGAATTATTTAATTTTCTATGAAAATATAAAGACAATCTTAAGACTAGGACATCCAGACCAGCAATTCTGATTCCCAGTGAGTATACTAACTGCTAGATTATGGAATCACACTGCTTTTAATGCTCTCCCATTTCCCTGTTTATCTCCTGTGCAGAAGCACTTCTATCAAATGAGTGAAAAGGACGTCCCTTTTCCATTCAGGCTAGTTGATTACCTGACAGAAAACTCTTTTAATAGAGTAGAGGAGAAGAATTGAGCTCCCTCAGGCCCTGAATCCAAATGTCTTTTTCCTCAGCAGGTGTTCTAACCATTAGGCTCTGTGCAAAAGACTGATGATGAAGGCTCTACTTCTTCCATGGATGCATTTAAAACAAACAAACAATGGGCCATGATCCATGTTTTTTTCCTCAAAATACAGAATGATTTTAAACCATGTTTTTTAATCAACAAATTATGGAGTTCCTAAAATTCTAATGCAATAATTTTCGCTCCAGGAAGGGTGTGGATTTCAGAAAATTTCTTCCCAAGTCATCAAAAATACAGACGTGTTTTGCTCTGTCTCTGCTAAGAGGACACATGCTGTAGCCTCGTCTCCAGTCCTTTCTCTGGCCCCCAATTCCTGCTGCTCCTGATGCAACACTGGGTCTGGTTCATTGCTTTCCTTGCCCAGAGCTGGTGATGAAAACTTGATCCCATCACTCAGCTCTACACTCACTATGTGTGCCCCATATGACTGCATCCTGCCTGTGTGGTGGTCACCTTCCACTCATGGCCTGCCCCTCGATCTTGAGCAGCCCTGCCCCAAGCTGATCCTGGTTTTATTTTGGGCATGAGTGTGAGCAGTTCAACTATTCTTTGCCTCCATTTTTCAAATATTAAGATGGATCCCTCCCTCATTGCAAGTACAGATAACTGCATTAATGCAAAATGTTCAGATGTGGTTGTAAGAAATAACATATGATTATATCTTTTTATGGCCATTGTAGCATTTTTATTTTGGTGCAAGACACTTCTGTTATGAACAGTGCTAGGGAACAGAAAACGGGCAAAGGTTTTAAAGTTGCTCTGAATACATACATGATAAGTATGAAATTCTTGCTGGATGTTAGGAAACAACCGAGGTACATGTTAATAACAGAAGAGCTGAAATCCTAACCACTTTCCTTCAAAATGAACAAGTGAATTAAGGCTCAGTTTACTAAGCAGAATCTATCTAGTGCTAGAAGTAAGTTTAGTGTAACAACCTATCCTTGCAAATTTGGGCCTATGGAAAAGGGTTTTTGTCCTCCCTGCAGCTCAATGTTGGATGAGCTAAATGTTTTCATTTTACGCGAAAGAACCGGTAGCTAAATTTAGGAGACAAAGCTTTCTTTTTTCTTCACTGCTCATGAATAAAAGTAGAAAGCATTTAATACGTCAAAAATAATGGAAACCTTCCCTAGGGCTATCACCCATCTTGGCCTTTGCCATCTTGCATTCTCAGCTGCCGTTACTTATCAGGCTGTAGGTTGCTGTTGTTAAGGTGAGTACATAAGCAATTTCAAAAATAATATCCATACCATATCTTTGGGGGACATTAGTATTCTTTGTTATCACATTTTTTTCTTTCTCTTTTTATACTAAATGAAGCCAATGTCCTTTCTTTTTCAATTCATATTAAAATGTATAATACTAATGGATTAGGCTGATTTCTTTCTTTGTTATGTCAAACACTGTAAGTGCTTATTTATACAATGTGTTAACTTAAAAAAAAAAAGAAAAATGCAGACAAAAAAAAATAACAAAATACCAAATCTATTATCTACATCATTAACAGGTAAATATCTTAGCACAAAAAGGATGATACTGGTGACAGTGATTTTGGCAAAGCCAGTTCTGTTTAGCCTGGTGCTTAAGATGCTGAGTGACAGGCAATGAAAAGATGCTATTTGATTTGCAACTATGATTTACAAAATAATGGATAAGCACTTTAAAAAGGACAAATCATTATTTTGGAAGAGTAACTGGAAGGAATATAAAGGATACAAGCACAGAAGCAAGCATTTTAAATGACAGAGATATATGTTCTCTTTTTTTAATATACATTTTTCCATATTTAGGATTTCTTATTCCAAAATGAAAGGTTTTAAATTGGTTCGAGGTGACACTTTCTTTAGCCATGTTCCTACTAAGCACAAGTTTTTGTGTTGCCCTCCTTTTCATTTTTCATGATAAAGTCAGGTCAAATAAATGCCTGGTTCTTGAAGAAAGAGAAAAATACAGCACTTACTCATCTTTCTATACTAATCATTGGTACAAACTGCAGCATCATATTTGCAAATGGTTCCAAATGGTGGATAGCTGCATATAATTTAGGTGTATAAAGAATGTTTCTGTTTTAAAATGTTTTTATTTTCTCAGGTTCAGGAGATTTTAAAGACCAGACTCCCTGAACCTCAAAGGAGAGATTAGCTGAAAACCTGATGAGTCATCTAAAATGTAACTGAACAAGAATTGCATTACTGGCTCTGTTCCAACAATTCAATATCTTAAACAGCATTTATTCACTCCCTCTAGGGATATTTTATATATTACGAAGCTTCCTCTGAGTGTTCACTGACTAGTTTTGACCAGTCTAGCTGAAAGAACAAAGCTATATATAAATCGTGCATGCACAAAGAGACTCTGTCCTTCTTTGAAAATGGGCACTTGACAAAACATAAGATAAAAAGGTGTTTAAAGACATTTCCCTGGCAGTTCAAATATGCTCTTAAAATACAAGTTCTATTCATATTTGCACATATGCATTTCTCTCTGAAATTATTTGGGCTGTGATGGTTGAGAGTAGAGAAAAAGGTTTAGCTCATTGACCCGGAGAGACAAGCAGAAAGGAGGAGTAGCTGTAGTCTGAGGATTTGTGGCAATCACAACATCTCTGCTATAAAGCAGACCTCAGCTATCTTTTTTCATGCTATAATAGAAAAAGGATTTTCCCTGTTGAGAAAATTTAAGGTTTTTGCTCATGTCTACCACATTATGAAGCTTTGTTCATTTTCCTAACTTCATGAATACAGAAAAACAAATCAAGCATGAATCAGGAATTCATCATATCCTTTTACATCATTTAACTTACTTACAACAGGATTATTAATTTATGATTCTGGTTGGAGAGATATTGTGTCTTTAATGCTTTTTCCCTACTGTTGGGAGAAAAAATTGTGCACGTAATGCAGAATCAGTGAGGTTTACGTTTTCTCTTCTTTTACAGCCAGGTTAGAAAAAGACAGACTAGATCCAAAAAAAAATGTTCTGTCCAGTGTTGCTTGGTATATTAAAAATAATTTTCTCTGGTAGACCTAATATCAGCCTTTACTATCTGAGAGCCAAATTCTGATCTCTTTACTTAAGCAGAATAGCCCAGTGATTAATCCTTGCCTTCAGAAGGGTAGTTCAAAGGTGGTACACACACAGCTGATATTATTTTGGAACTCAGGAAACCCCTCCAATCATTCAAAAGTTATGAAAAAATCATAGGTTATATAAGGAATAAAATTTCTGCCTCACTTTTTTAAAAACGAAGGTACCAAAAATAATGCATGTATTAAACTATACAGTGAGAACTGAAATAACTGAAGACAGATCTGGAACGATCAGAGTAGGAAGATTCCTTATTTCTTTAACTATCAGAAATTAATATTTCTGAGAATGAGGAATATACCTGAATTTTTAATTTTCTGTAATACCAGGTACATGTCCTTGGAGACAGTCAAAAATACCTTTTACAATAAAACTGAAAAACAGCAATCAATTTAACGTTCATATCAAATCTTCAGTTTCCATTACCTTTGTAATGGAGTTTATTGCACAGAAGCAGAACCAATGATCAGTGATTAATATTTACATTTATACAGTCCACAAGAACTGTTAGAAGACTCAGAATTCAATCTAAGATAATCATCTCGCAAAGAAGATGCTTAGACCTTGTAGTCCGAAGAAGGATTCAGTTCAGTTACCTTTAGATGTGCAACAAGTATTAAGCTTTCTTTCTGAAGCGTTAGAGTAGATAACTAAACATCTCCAAAATTTGTTTACCCCACCCGTTTTAGGGGCTTTTCATAGAGTGGGGAGAACCACCTTCTGGATGCATACATATTGCACGTCATTTCTTCAGTAGTGACCACAAGAGAATTTTCAGAGTATAAAAAGCATAAAAGTTCTCCCCCTTCTTAAGCTTTTGCTGGAATTATGAAATCCATGAGCCTCGAATTCTTCAAGCCCTTGACAGCGACAGGAAACATTAGACAAATTAATCTTACCCTTTCTTATGTGCTTCCTTAGGCATCAAATGACAAAGTGGTGCTTACTGTCGGAGTCAGACTACAAAGTTAGGTGCACTTTTGATCTTTCGCAATGTAGTTCATATATTCTTGTTCTTGTTTTGTTCTTGTTAAGGTAGATAGCCTTTTTATTTGAGTAATAAGAAATTAATTTGCTTCTTGTATAAACCAAATGGTTTAATTTGTTCATTTTCACATGCCATTGGGCCACTGATTCCCCCTCTTACCCGGTGTATTTTTCTATCTCTTCTGCAGAATAACACATTTTAACATGAGAGGTGTGGATGGGGCAAAACTTATTCAGTCTCTGTATTTTCTTTGGTAAGAAAGATTGTGTCCCACAAAGAACTTGGGAGAAATGTCTGGATTTTGACATGGAGTAAAACCTTTGTTATCATTAGTTTTACAGAAAGAGGTGTCCTGTAAACCAAAACGTAGTTCATAATTGACTCAACTTCTATATTAGCAGAATTTGAGCTTTTATGTTCTTAAATTTTAAATTTTCTGTCTAAACGGTATTTTCTTAAAGACTTGAACCTGAGTTCTGGAACTCAGCACAATGAAAGCTGTATTATTTAAGCACATGAATATTGAAGATACTGAGAGAACACTAATACAAGAAAACAAAGATGAATATATCTAATAAAGGTGGAGTTTAAAAATAGCTTAACTAGCTGTATACAATTCACATTAGAAATTTATTCTCTGAAACTTGTTTCTTCTGATGAAACATATTAGATAATACAGGAGTAACCTATAAACAAGTTTAACATGTCAGGAAGTTTTTTAAAGGCACAGACAGGTAATGCAGGTGAGTATAACAGGTAGAGAGTCTAAAGGGTCTGTGAAGAAAATGATCTCTGGGAGAAAAATAATAGGCTGGAAACTAAGAAATAAGCATACCAATAAAAATCTTGTGTCTTTCCCTTAGCCTTACTGAAGGAGGAAAGAGATCAAAAATCAGGATAAAAACAGATCTACATCAAATTTGATCAAAAAAGTAGCAAATAGAGTTAGTACAGAAATGGATTTAGTAACCCAAGAGACCCTATATGCTTATTTTTCATATAAAATATCTGTATAAGGCTGCTGTAGTTAAAAAATGTGATGATCAGTGGGTACAGCTAAGGGTAATGCATGTTCCAGGAAGGTGAGACCCAGGGGAGGTCATGTTACCATAAACCACGGCTACACAGCCCCAGTGGGGCTTACATAGACCTTTCAAGAGCTGAGCCTCACCTTCAGAAAGGTCGGAAAATCTTTAGTCTGATACAGGCACAGAAGAATTTTAGACTACTTCCTTAATGCTCATCTCAAAATAATTTCTTGTGCCCAGAGTTTTACTTTTTGGATGAAAGAGAAGTTTTGTTTTTTAATCCGAACAGTGCTTTTCTCATCTATCATATTACTCTTTAGACTACTCAGTGACCTCAGAGAAAAGATACAAATATCTTTTCATGCTAGTTGTGCTTTTGTGTATCAGACTAAAAGCTTAAATGGAAACTTTTTAGAATAAATTCTTCAGAATACTACAGTTTAATGTGATTTCTCTCACACAATATTTAATAGAATAAAGCAAAAATCTAGCAACAGCTGCTACATGGATGTCAAAAGACATGTACATGTAACTGTTTGAGAGAAGAGCTAGGCCATTCACTGCTAAAGTGTAGGAAAATTTCTTCAAGTCTTTGAAGTTATCCCTTCTTTTTGCTGCAATTTTCCTAGCACTTTTACATTCCAACCTGTTCTAATCTTCTGAAAGTCTTAGTGTCTTACTGTCTTTTCTTTATTGCTCCCTAACCTTACCAGTTCACAACATCTTGCTACTCTTGTCTCTAGAATCTTATAGACTCATTTAAACTTTGCTTAAGGGTTTTCAGTGTTGCACTGCACTGAGCCTTCATACTTGTATATGTTATGTTTTCCCATTTAACCTTGACCCGTATCTTATTACATATGATTTGAGTGGTTCTTATAATACACACATTAATTTTCTAATAATGCAATCTGCAATTGTATGTAAGTTCTTAACACAGTGAGTTATGATGCAAGTTATGATGCAAAGTTATTGGATGTGACAGGAGACCTACAAGTATCTAGGGAATCCTGAATGAGTTGCTACAACACTGAAAATATAAGAGGGGTTTTTCTTTAACATCCACAATGTAGAAAGATAGGAGAGAGCTCCTTGAAGTCAAATTATTTTCTCAAATTTTCAAAATTGCACAAAACCTTTTTCTGCATACTTCTCTGCTCTCTGTCCCTTTCTCTCTCTCCACTATTATCAGTGTATTATCATTGCAATCAGTCAGATTGCAATGTTTTTTTTTTTCAGCAGTTCTACATAATTTCCACATCTGAAGATGAATATCTTGCACCTGAAAAGTAGCCTCAGACTTTTTTTGACCATAAGCCCATTTCTGGTTTATATATATATATGTGTGTGTGTGTGTGTGTGTGTGTACATTCCCATCTCTTTTTATCTTATAAACAAGTGTCATTGACATGCAAATTATGATGAACATGAGTTAAAAATATTATATTATACTCCACTGTATTATGCTGCACTGTGAGTGCCAAGCAGTATCTAACTGATCTTTATCAATCAAGAGTAAATAGTAGGAATTCTTAGACTAGCTTGCTTTTGTGACCTTATTAATTGTAATCCTTTAATATAAAATGTTTGCCAGAAGCAAATCAGTCTTATATGACCCTCAAGGCTACTATCCTGAACTTGCAGCTGTTGAAGCATTTGACTCTTTTTCACATTTTATGTCATTTATTTATACAAAGTGTTATTCTCTTGCCATTATGAAGTGGTATAAAGTGGTATGAAGATTCTGACCTTGCAACACTATAAAATGAAATTGCTCGAGTGACCTGAGGTGCGTTTTCAAGTGAGTAAACCTGCTTGTAAAGGACTTGAGAGACACTACCGTTAAACTAGATTTGATAAATAAAATTGTTTGTCATTAAAAGAACCCTTTAGAAAGCCACATTCCTAGGCCTTCCTGAAGCTGCCTTGGGATGGCACTGATTTAGAGACCCTGATATGTTTCTGTATCTTTCTACCAAAAATGTAATGTAATATTTGAATAGCTACGTGATGGATTTGGGAAGTCTATATAAAGATGCGAGGCTACCTAGCTTGTTCTAGCTTTATAAAGTCTTCATTAAAAATGAAAAAAAAAATCCTAGAAGAGTTATGTGTTGCCTTTAGTTCATCAGTTATAAGATTTTGCATTCACTCTTTCTTGATATTCACAAGAACTTTTTTGCCACTTTCAAAGAACAGATATTTCTGACAAAAGATTCAAACTCTATTTGGACTTTTAATAGTGCCAAGATTGTCAGAAAGAGATTGCTAAAAGTAACAGAACCTATTTTTCATTTAGATTTCTCTTTTCTCTGGTATGGAAAGATATGAAGGATAAAAGTACTGGCTTCCACTAAATATTGATAAACAATTAAAATTCACATTAATTCAAAACAATTTGCTTTTAAAGCAGCTTCATGATATTATTTGGTCATGATTTGGATAAATTTGAATGCTTTGGGAGGAAATACAATGTAATCTGCAAATAATAATAAATTGCTAATACAGTGTGAAAAAACACAGTGATAATGATTCAAAATTAAAATTAACGATCCCTTTGAATTAGGAAAGAAAAAAAAAGATAAAGCCATATCAAATTACAATGGTGGTAGCAAAAGTGTTCTCACAGGCCTTTATCCTAACATTTTTGTAGGATGCTAAGATAGGAGAAGAAAGATGCTTATTCTTTTTGGAGTTTGTAAATCCATCACAAATTATAGTGTAGTCAATATTTCATCACCAAGTAGCACTACCAAAACACTTAGAAAATAGATGAGTATAACACTAACTTTCTGGATATTTGAATATCCCAAATAAATGAGCTAGATTATATCAGATATTAAGGTTCACCTCTGGTCAATCTTGATATAAAATCAAGTAATTTTTTTGGAGTGATGGAGAATACATTTTTAAATTAAAAAAAAATACATTATCAGTAAAGCCCATGAAAAAAACTGAGTCTGAAATAATCTTTATAAAATTTCATAAGATCTCAGTGAGATCAAATTAGTGGGCGAATAATAGCCAACACATTTATGATTCTTTTTTGCTATTCCTTAACAGAATGTAGAATTCAGTTCAGCTGAACTCCAGTTTCAAATCCGCAGGAATTACTTCGGCAGAATTTCAGGTCACATCTAACCAAGATTTTTTTTATCTTTTATGTCAAATTCTGTAGTACTGGAGCAAAGTATAGAATATAAAATGAATTATGGTATCTGTTATGTGTATTAATGAATGAAACTTTTGTAGTTGAATCTGAAATCAACCAGAAGTCCATATGCATTTTTCCTGAAAAATAAATTCTCCAAAATCCAAATCAATCTCTTGTCCAAGACTGCAAACTTAATCCAGTCCTCCATGTTATGCATTTTTTTTCGTGCATGGAAAACCATGGAAAAGAATGGAAAATCATTCTTTTAAATATATGTATACTTCACTATTTCTTATTTTACTACACCTCTATGTGGCTGCGTATTTTTTTGAGCGCTCATAATTTTTTGAGTAAATACATAATTCTTCACTAAAATGTCAGTACTTATATCTATTTCTGGTTCCTTAGCACAACACTCTCTATTTTTTCTTATAGTCTTCTTGAATTACTTCCATATGCTGAAAGTCTACTACTTCTGTTTTGATCAACAGTCAGTTGATAGGGAATGGTTCCGATTTTACTAAAGACTAGGTGAAGAGTTCTAGAAGGAAATAACTTAACAGCGTCCCAGTGGTGGCAAATTATCTGGACTCATACCACATAATTATAAAGGTTAGATTTTCTAGTCAGTGTCTTATATGCCTATTGAAAATTCATGTTAAGCTAATGTGATGCAAAGTAGTCTCAATAGGAAATGGAGTTTTCATTGTCTATAACTGCAATCTCATTTACTTGTGTAGGCTCACTAATCTGATTGTAATCGTGTTACTTTTAATTTTGTGTGTGGCAGATGTACATCAGAAATGACATGCAGGTGGGAGTATCATAGATTAAATCAATTTAATCACATTTAAATATTTCCAGGTTTGGTCTTCTGTACAAAGCTCAAACAGACCAACTGAAAAAAATATATGAAAGCCATAGGTACATACAGACCACTAAGCAAAGCTAAAATGCTGTAACATGTTAATTGGCCTAGCATATATTCTCATGCAAGGGGAAATTAGAGACTTGTAATACTTATATTTGTAATTTTCTCTTGAAGATAAATTATTGAATTATTGTACTCTCAAAATGCATATGTACAATGTTTAATCAGATTTATTCTTTTCTGGTTACAGATCAAGGGTAAGTGGACTTGGATACAGAGAAAATGTTTAAGTGCCGTTAGCACAATGTGGAAGTCCACCTGCCCCTTGGCCTACCCACTCAGTCTGTCCAGCAGACTGGCCCCTGGATTCCCGTTTTCCTTAGTTGCAGGTGCATGGATGTGTCAGCCCCCAAGGTGTGCAACCCAACCCTTGCTGCTTGTAGTCAGATCTACACACACACAAACAGTTACTAGTCTCGTACACATTCCATGGTGCTGGTGCTGGATCTTCACTCTTCCCCATGGCCTCCTGCACAAAAACATCTGACAGAGGGTCTCTCATTTGCTCCCCCAGGCTCCATATTTTCTCTGGTTCTTGGCCTGGTCCCTCTGGTAGCCAGAGCCTCCAGGCATGCAGCTCTCTCAGGGACACACACATACATCTGGCTCCCAAATCTCTAAATGTATTTACCAACTAGTCCAGCTTGGCTTTTGCTAGTGATCGCACACTGACATACCCTCACTTGCACCAGTTCTGGGCACCACAGACACTCCTGTGATCCATGGTCTGACTCCAGTTGCTGACACTCAGACCTCCCTGCACATACGCACACCACAGAAAACCCCTCATCCAGGAAAACAATTCAATGAAGGAAAGTGAAGTTCAATGAGAAAACAGGATAGACTGCAGTGATCTGGACATGGCCAGATGGGTGCACCGATCACCAACCTGTTTGCATTTGGCTAATCCCTCTCATTCATGTTTTCCCATGCTTGTTCCTCCACAAAACAACTGAATAAAAATGAACAGCAATATGGAAGACATACATCTGTAGACTGTCCCTTAATCTTGAGAAATATATCTCAAAGAAACAACTGGTTTCTCTGCTGAGCATTGCCAGTGATCATTAGGTGTGCTTTTCATATCAAGCTTTGTTTTAAGCTAGTTTATATAAAAACAAAGATATGTTAATCTTTTTTTTTCTTTTTGTTAGTAAAACTGCAAAGATCTTGAAATCACTACTTCACACACCACTTCGTCCTTTTCCCTCCTCTGCCCTTTCCTTATCTTAACACTGTTGATAGGATTAAAGTCCCACAGTAATGGAGAAACATCAATCTTAGCAGAAATGTCATAACAATATATGATTTTATCTAAATTCCTTATGTTGTATTATTTACATTAGTGAATAACTAATATTGTATATTATATATACTTACATATAAATACTTATATTACTTAAAATTATTAAATTATATTGTATTGTTATTTACTGAAATCTAAACCGATATTAAGGAATATTTACCTGGAAAAATATAGATAAGTAAAAACATAGATTAATTCACAGAAATTTTAGTGTTTATATACAGAGAAGCTTAGGAAGCAACCTTAATTAGCCCAAGTCTATATTGCAAACTAAAGCTAACATAGTTATATCAGTCAGATTGTAGACAGACACTACACTACAACTGGCATACAGGTGGAAGGTTTCTGTTACAGTGATGCCCTCCAGCTGTTTGTTATTATTACCTTTTTGCCAGCAGAACAAGGAGAGCAGTAACCTCAGGTAGAGTGACTGGTTCTTCATTCACTTCAGACAAAATCACTGAAGTAAGAACAAGCAATTAAAATATTTGGCTTAGGGCTGGGGGTAGATATCCTCTTTTGGAACTAGGTATGTTAGTGGTTATCGCTCCTAGGGTCTACCCTGTGTCATTCTCATTCTGGCAAAGCTCTAGATGTCACAGGGTGTCAGAGGGCTACTTCCAAGCCAACCTAATTAAGGCCTACACGTGCACCTTTGTTCTCCATTCTTAGTCTAGTGGTGACAGACTCTGTGGTAATCTTTGTTATAAGCAGCCGTCTACATCTTAAGAGACTTCTGCTTCATTTTTTTCTGAAGCTGGACCCACCAGAAACACTTAGACATCTGATGGGAAAGGGATAAGCATCTGGGGCTCAGACATCAGCACAGCTGAACAAGGAGATGCTTCAGGCAGTCAGGAGTGGCAGGAGAAGTGATCTCTACCAATATAGATTTGTTCACAAGTGACTTTACAGGTGCCATTATAGAACCGTATTTGTTCTTTTGCAGCCACATGTACAAAGTATTCTTGGACAAAGCATGTTTTTTCATCTGTGTTAGTGCCATGCTGCTAATAAAACATTTCATATTGCTTCTGATAAGAGATCGCAAATGTGCTACACAAACAAATGTCCTAACTTAAAGAAAACAGCAGTACAAGCAGTATACAAGAGCACACTTTTACTTTTGTTTTATTAGCTGGTGTCAAACTTGCTCCTCATATAATTTAGTACAATTAAATGTGAGGATTTTAGTACAATTAAATGTGAAGATTTTAGGAAGAACACTGCAGGTTTTGCTGGTCCCGTCCCTTCACCACACAAATCCTATTTCCTATCATTTTACATTTAACTATGTGTTAATTAAGTTTCTATTAGAATCATAGAATCATAGAATGCTTAATGTTGGAAAGGACCTCTAGAGGTCATGTAGTCCAACCCCTCTGCACACGCAGGGTCACCTAGAGCATGTGACAGAGGACTGCATCCAAGCGGGTTTTGAAGATCTCCAGAGAAGGAGACTCCACAACCTCTCTGGGCAGCCTGTTCCAGTGCTCTGTCACCCTCACTGTTAAAAAATTTTTCCTTAAGTTCACATGGAACTTTTGGTGTTTCAGTTTGTGGCCATTACCTCTAGTTCTGTCAGTGGCCACCACTGAAAAGAGGCCAGCACCATCCTCCTCACTGCCTCCCTTGAGGTACTTATCTACACCAATCAGGTCCCCTCTCAGTCTTGTCTTCTCCAGGCTGAACAGGCCCAGCTCTTTCAGTCTCTCCTCATAGGGCAGATGTTCCAGGCCCCTGATCATCCTTGTGGCCCTGCGCTGGACTCTCTCCAGCAGCTCCACATCCCTCTTGTACTGTGGAGCCCAGAACTGGACACAATACTCCAGATGCGG
>NW_010584846.1:402305-426971 GCF_000705375.1 Tinamus guttatus | reverse complement strand
GTCCCCAGCCTGTACTGGTGTCTGGGGTTATTCCTCCCCAGGTGCAGGACCTTGCACTTGGCCTTGTTGAATTGCATGAGGTTTTTCACCGCCCAGTTGTCCAGTCTGTCCAGGTCCCTCTGGATGGCAGTGCAGCCCTCTAGGGTATCAGCTACTCCTCCCAGTTTGGTATCATCAGCAGTCTAGCCTTTTAAAGTCTAGCCTTTTCAGAATGTAAGAAGTAAAGATTTATCATACTGTGCTTTTGAACATTGGAAAATTATTTTATGGGTAAATCTAACCTGTATTCCATTAAATACAACAGGATATCTTTGAAAGGGAAAGCAAGATTGTTGCATTTGTGTTTGTGACATACTTACTATAAAGAAAGATTTTATTAGCACTTGGTGTATTATAAATGTATTATAATTAAATGTATTGTAATTAAATCAGTAGCCATAAATATTTTGTTCATTTGGTAGCTATGTTAAAACTGCTGCCAGGTAGCATTTTTAATTTGGTTTCAAATGGATTTTAGCAAAACAAATTATTTTTATGATCTCTTTATCTCTTGATCTCTTTTCTCTCTCAGTAAAGAGGGGCTGGACAGAGGCACAAAGCTCAGATTATTCCCTTTTACCAAAGTTCTTTGGCCTTTATAAGTCAGTGTATAATAACAGTGTGCTTTCTGCATATATCAGTGGTACAAAGAAACTGTGACTCCAGTCAGTGGTTCTTTAACTGAAGTCAACATCATTCAATAAAGCGTACTGAAGAAAGCACTTACTCAGGATGATTCAAAAAAAAAAAATGTAGCAAAGCTACATTAGCTCAGGTTAGTAAAAAGGCAACACGAATAGAGCAGTGGTCCAGCAACTACAGAAAGTACAGCACGTTCGTTCCCAAAATCTTCTCAGCAGGAGTGTTTGCAAAAATATAAGCTGATGACTTTATTGATACAGGTATTTATACCTCCTAAGTTAATCATATACATGTAGGCTTATATTCACTATGATGATTTTGACGTGGTCACACTATATTTTTGAAAAATGTTGTGTGGTAGTATTAATTCTAGCAAATTCTACTTGTACTGGTGCTCACGTCCTCTTTGCAATATTTACCTTTTTAAGCCCTTTATCTTCTACATGAATTAACTATGTGTTAATAGTTCATGAATGCTTCTCCAATATCCCTGTAAACTAAACATGATTGACAAACTTTCCTACACTTCTCTGGTAAGCATCATAAAGCTGGTTTAAAACTTCACATACACAAGCAAAGGGAAAGAAGAGCACCAAAAAAACTGCTACGGTTATAACCTTACCTTGTGGCTGCTTAGGCTGAGACTATCCCAACCCAGATACTTAAATTCTAGTAAGAACCACACAAAGCAAGCTGAAAGAGAACATAAGTCCTTAAAGATCTGCTTATTTGATCAACCAAGGGCAGTTAACCTTCAACAGCAATTGTTGTCGACTAACCTTGGCCTTAAAGACAATAGTTCAGGCAGTTACTGTAAAAGCTCCAATCTTAAATGCTGAAAAATTTACTAGGATATTTGGTTCCATATGTCACTGCTATTTGCATGAGTGACATACTAACTTTTACCTTGATTACTGCAACTTCTTTAGTTGCTAATCTTAGCTCTTTAATCTATTCAAATCACAGCTGCTAAAGTTATTTTCCTCACCTCTCATTTCTCTAGTTATATGTCAGTGAAAATGCTAGGTATTTATAACCACTTTTACGGGACATTAGATCTTCATCCTCTTGAAGACCTTACACATTTTAAACTTTATTTCATATGATGATGCCTCTGCATTACCACTGATGAAGGTCTTAATCTTCCATCTTTATGAAAATTCTATTTCAGATTTTAATGCTGTTTCATTTGCCTACAATATACTTTCGGTCCCAACATTTTCTCATTCAATACTTCCTAACAAATCAAATTCTTCACACAAAGTTATTAACAATTATAAAAATAAGCAATTAGCAGAGAATAAAAAGAAATGTGATAAATCTCCTAGTTACTAATTTCTTATTTCTCCCACTGAGAATATTAACATATTTTTTACAATAAAAATGCATTATCACTGATAATTATTAATAAATATTGATCATGAATAATAATTGATAATACTGTAATAGTTTTAATTAAAAATATTAAATAATAAATGGGAATATAGTACAGAAATTATTTGTAGTATTAATATTGATTTCCTATCATTTTACACTGCATGAGAAGAATGAAAATATTTAATTGCTGGACTATCCTTTTCCTGTGAGTTTTCTCATGATCTGGAATCTATTAAGGATAGGAAATGGAGGCAAAAGGGGAGGTGTTGTACAGACATAAAACAAATCTCTCATGTATGATAAGGAAATTTGATGGGGGCAGTGTGATGGTCATCACAGGAGGTCAAGGAAAAGACTGACTGAAGTCAGGACTCAGGCCTAATGCTCTTATTCAAAGAATGCTCTCGGTAAAGCCCTCATATAGCAAAATTCTTTTAAAATTTAATAGCAAATAGAAAGTTATAAACCCCATATAGGTACTTAGGTTCCAAAAAGCTAAGCAAGCCTAGTGGCCTGCTTTTTATAAATCCTAGGTATTCAAAGGCTTTCACTGGAGTTGCTATATGCTGAAAATAAACTTTCCAAACACAAAATCTGCAACATTCTGTCGCCTTTCTCAAATTATTTTTGTGTATTGCACACTTGCAGTAGCATTAATTGGCTTGCTTATCTGTTAAACCTCTCTGAAACCCTCAGTACAAAATGACTGTTGGAAGGTATTTCAACATTCATTAGTTCTGACAGTTTATCGTCACTACCTCACAGCTAGTGTGTCGATGACAACAAGTCTTGTGGAGAACTTCTAAATGATGTCCCCTGGGATGACACTCTGTGGCATACCCAACCTTATTGGTAAGGTCAGTGACACAGATTTACTTTCATCTGCATAATCCTGGCCAAGAGTAACAGTTAGAGTATTCAGAATGACAGAGGGCGTTTTGGGTTTTGCATGGCCTTTTTTTTTTCTTTCCAAGTGACAAAAACAAGCAATACTGAGGTTTCCAGAATTTGCCCAGCCAGGAGCAGCTTTGAACAGAGTAGATCACCACTTCTGGAACTGGTGTAAGACATAAAGGTGAAACATTGGTATTTTGTCTCTATCACTTTTGATATAAATGAGTAGAAATGTATTCTGCAGAAATTGTAGTGTTTTCCCAATGATCCTGGTCCAAAACATTGTATTTTTTAAACCTACCATTAAAAAAAAAAAAATCACTTGCCATTAACAGTATTTCTGGTTTATTTCATAATTTCATATGCTCCTCTCTTAGCAAGCACAGATGCTAAAGCATTTGATATTATAATTGCAATGTCTTCTTTCGGTTGTGAACTTTCTGGAACAGCATGCCTATGTGTTTAGGTATCAAGTACTCATAGCTCATGTGAAGAAAATAGTGAGCAAATTTGTGCTTCACACTGAAGTTTTTCCTATGTTAAAATAAGTAAATTTATATGAACTCATTTACATATGCATGCATACCCTTGAAATATTCTTGTGAGCATTTAAGAATCAAAAATAAATTACCCTGAGATAAATTAAACAATCATAGAAAATAGAGGATCAACTTGTGGATAAAAATTGTAAATTGTTTCTCAATACAGATATCTGCAATAAAGGTGAAGGACGATAGGGGTCAAACTTAGTTTTAATTTTTATTTTTAATTTTCATACAGATCAGGTGGCTATTACCAACTGGATTTGGAGACCTGGGTGTCTCAGGATAGTTAGTGGGGATCCATCATGTGTGTGTGTGTAAGTCTGTGTACCAACAACCGTTGCGGCTTTGCGAGACTCAGAGGCTTGTATGTCCACATGACAGCAGCAGGAGAGACCCTGGGCCAGCTGCTGAATAAACTGAGTGCCATATTGTATATAAGTACAGACATATATGGAGATTTTCTTTTTCCCTCCATTAATGGGCTTTAATCTTCATCATCCAGAGAGGGGATCAGGATGTCCCCTTTAGTGCTGTGTTTGTATGAGTCCTGTGTTTTCTGGCTTTGTTGATCTGTGTGGCTGGTTGTGTGTGTACATGTACTATTTTCATATGGACCTGTTGGAAATACTGTCCAGCCTCATCTGGACCTGAGGGCATGGAACTACTGCAGTGTCACATCTACTGCTCTACTAGATTTGGCAGCTCTTAACGGCTTTCAGTTTAGTTCTTCTTGTCTTTGTACCTTGCTCTTCTACTTCCCATGGTCTGGAAGGTTCTCTTGTTTAGCAACAGCAGAGGAAATAATTGCTTTACCTAATGGAATTCAGCATCTCGACTAAGAGATTTATCTTAGTCTCATCCTTGCAACAGTTGTATAGATGATGCCCGGGCAGCTTCAGGGTAAACTTCAAAATTGCTTAATTTTTTTAAAGTATATTATGTAAAGTCATTGTTTTCAAAACAATAGCCTTAAAATTAATATCATGTATCCAATCTATTTAAACGAATCTGTGTATATATATATATATATATATATATGCCTTTATATATGTTTTTATACAGGAATAATTTAGTTTGAAAAGGAAGGTAATGCATGGGCATACAGAGGAATTGTGTACAAAGCATTGCAAATATTCTCTGATGTTATGTAGGCTCTCTTCAAACAATCATTGAGTTAAGAGATCTCAGTAATAACACATTCCTTCTCAGAACAATGGTCTTAGTTATAGGAACTTTCAAGCAAAACTGTAACGACTGCTGCATGATTAAAATGAATGTAAAGAAGTTGTTCTTTACACACTGAAAAAAAATGACTTCCTTGTTGTCCTGAATGTAGCAATTTAGCTTCAGTCAATGAAGAAAGAGAAACACTAACAAAGGATTTACTCTACTGTGTTAAAGAAGCTGTATCTTTTACTTTTCAGGATCAGGAAATATGATTGCGACCAAATATCAATACCTCATTGTATAATCTTTATGTTTTCAAATATCAATGCTCTCTAGTCACTTCCATAAGAATAATAGAAAGGGCTAGATTCCGTAGTATATGTAGGCATTTACAGATTAGTTACCATAATACTTCTTTGTGGTATTTCTAGTCCAAGTCCTGTGCTGGGTGATCAGGCTTCTTATATAATATGTGAGGTTGCTGAGGTACCTCAAAATGGTAATCGCAGAATCACATATTGGTTGAGGTTGGAAAGGACCTCTAGAGATCATCTAGTCAAACTCTCTTGTTCAAATAGGCTCACCCAGAACATATTGCCCAGGGTTATGTCCAGACAGCTTTTGGATATCTTTAAGGAACTAGATCCCAGAACATGTTAAGGAACCCCCATGTTTGGGTAATCTGCTTCAGTGCTCTGGCACCCTAAAAGTAATGAAATTTTTCCTCATATTTAGATGGAACTTTCTGTGTTTTGGTTTGTGCCCATTGCCTCTTGTCTTGCCACTCAGCACCACTGAAAAGAGTCTGACGCCATTCTCTTTACAGGCTTTCTTCAGGTGCTTATATGCATTGATAAGACCCTCCACTTGAGTCTTTTCCAGGCTAAACAAGCCCCGCTCTCACAGCCTTTTCTCACATGATAGATGCTGCAATCACTTAATCATTTTACTGGCCCTTTGCTGGACTCACTCCATGTCTCTCTTGCATTGGGGAGCCCAGAATTGAATCCAGCATTCCACATGTGGCCTCAGCAGGGTTGAGTAGAGGGGTAGGATCACCTCCTTCAACCTGCTGGCAATGCTTTTCCTAGTGCACTCTCAGCATACCATTGGCCTTCCTGGACACAAAGTATATTGCTGGCTCATGACCAACTTGTTGTCCACCAGGACTCCCAGGTCCTTTTCCATAGAAATGCTTTTTTAGTATCCTATGCTGGTGCATGGGGATTACTTCTCCGCAGGAGAAGGACTTTATGTGTATATACATATTTATATATCCTCCAAGATATTATATAAAACACAGGTGGCAGTAGACTTTCATTTTCCTTCCTTGTGTTTAAAAGTAAGGACACTATTGAAATCTTTGAGAGACTGTATGTGACCACCAAACATCTACCTTTTTGGTAAAATCCAGTTTATAAGTGTGCAGAACCTCTCCATTGTCTGGATTCAGAGACTTACAGGATTTTTTTTGTATTAATGTCCCCGTGGTGCACTGGCTTGAGTGTCAAATTTGAATCTACAGCTGATGCACTAGCATGCACAAGGGCCAAATCTGCTTAACTGCAGTCTAGCAACATATCTGGGCTTGAAGCTGGCAATTACAGTATAAAAATTGTTGAAAAAAAACAACAGCTTCTTAAAATATCTCTGATCTGTACCTGACAATGCAAGTGCCTCTAGTCTCTATTCGGGCAAAGTCAAATAGATTAGTTTACAATGCCTTTGATAGTTTCAGCTTATTTTCCTGGTTTGCACATAAATAGAACTCACTAAACTTAAACCACTTCAACGGGACTTACTCAACCACAGTCAATTACCAAATCTCAAATAAGAACTGTAACTAGAGCTGCCAGTAAGTAAGGACATGATTCCTAAACTGTCTCTGCTCTGTAAGTAGCAGGTCCTTCTCATGCTTTGCATCCATATGGCGAATGCTTGCACTTTTCTTATGGTAGTGCTTTGATATATCATAATATTAAGACTATACTGTATGACCAAGGCACACCACAAGAGTAGAAGAGAGATGTGATTTTAGAGTGTTCTGCAACACTCTTTGTGGGGTACTTCTAAGGAAACTCCCAGACAACCAAATGCTTGTTATTTCTGAGGGATTTTGGACAGTGAAGATCAGAGCCCTGTGAGGGGGAAGCAGGCCAATAAGTAGAATCTCAACCCTGGACTTCAAGAGAGCAAATTTGATCTCCTCTTAGACCTTCTTGGAAGAATCCTATGGGATCAGACCCTAGAGGGAACGGGGATCCAAGAGAACTGGTTAATAATCAAGCATCACTTCCTCCTAGCTTAAAATCCGTACATCCCTATGAGTAAGAAGTCAGGCAAAGAGGGGCAGGAGACCTGTATGGATAAGCAAGGACCTCCTGACAAAACTCTAAACAGAAGAAGGAAATGCACAAAAAATGAAATCAGGCCACTTGGAGATATTCAAAATCCAACTGGCGATGATCCTGTGCAGTGTGCTCTAGGTGACCCTGTTTGCGCAGGAAGTTTGGACTAGATTATCTAACGGTCACTTCCAACCTCAACCCTTCTGTGATTCCCTGAGGATAAAACATTCATTCAGCAATGGGAGAGTGGGGTTCAGCCCTGCTCTCGTCTTCAGTGCGTTGAAATCACTTTCTTTCTTGGGAGAGTAGGAGGTCTATGCAAGATTATGATTATTAGATTATAAAATAACTATGAGAGCTCTTTTAGTGTCTCTTTTCAAAGTTGTGCCACAAACCCAGTCATGCTAGATTAATTCCTGCCATTTGTAGTGATGCTAGATCTTTTCTTTGGATAATGAATATTTTCATAAATAGCATGTCTCTGCCACGAAAACTTACACATCACTTTTATGTCATTTGCTATCTTTCTTGCAATCTGCTCTTTTACTCTGCTATTACAGCTCTGTAAATGGAGAATGATCATGCTGTTCAAACATAATACTAAATAATATTAGAATTTGAAGACAATTGCCTGTAATGTGAATCTTCAACAATTTTAGTTAATTAAAGCCAAAAAATAAACTTTATTTAAACCTAAAAGGTCTGCATAATTATTTTTTCTCTACTCTATTTGTTTCTATTAAACCAGGCAAGACTTCCCTATTTCTGCTAAGAGAGTTTTCAGTTACCACACCAAAGCGTAAATTTTAATGCTGGAGCCAAATGATAAAAAGGTTTAATCTTGATCCTATGCGATCCATAGAATCATAATTTCAAAAACACAAAGCTGTGCCATTTAGGCACATGAATGAGAGTTCCTAATTAAAAATACCTAAATAGCTAAAGAGGCTAACTCTCACTGAAAATAAAACAATGATTTTTTTTTTCTCATAGAATCACAGAATGGTTAAGGTTGGAAGGGACCTCTAGAGATCATTTAGTCCAAACCCCCCTGATCCAGCAGGGACATCTAGAGCATGTGGCACAGGGTGGCATCCAGGCAGATTTTGAAGATCTCCAGAGGAGACTCCACAGCCTCTCTGGGCAGCCTGTTCCAGGGCTCTGTCACCCTCGCAGGAAAGAAGTTCTTCCTCACATGGAGGTGGAACTTCCTGTGTTTTAATTTACACCCATTGCCCCTCGTCCTGTCACCGGCTACCAGAGGGAAGAGTCTGGCTCCATCCTCCCTACAGTCACCCCTCAGGTACTTGAACATGTTGATCAAATCTTCTCTCAGCTTTCTCTTCTCCAGACTAAACAGGCCCAGCTCTCTTAGCCTTTCCTCATACCATAGATGCTGTAGTCCATTAATCATCTTTGTGGCTCTATGCTGCACCTGCTCTAGAAGCTTCACATCCCTCGTGTACCGGGGAGCCCAGAACTGCCCACAATACTCCAGGTGTGGCCTCACCAAAGCTGAGTAGAGGGGGAGGATCCCCTCCCTCGACTTGCTGGCAACACTCCTCCTGATGCAGGCCAGGATCCCATTGGCCTTCTTGACCACAAGGGCACATTGCTATTGTCAACCAGGACTCCCAGATCCCTCTCTATAGATCTGCTTTGCAGCAGGTCAGCCCCTAGTCTGTACTGGAGTTGCCTGGGGTTATTCCTCCCCAGGTGCAGGACCTGGCACTTGTCCCTGTTGAACCTCATGAGGTTCCTCTCTGGCCAACCCTCCATCCTGTCCAGGCCCTCTGATGGCAGCATAGCCCTCGGGAGTGTTGGCCACTCCTCCCAGTTTGGTATCATCTGCAAACTTGCTGGCAGTGTGCTCTGTGCCCTCCTCCAAGTCACTGATTAACAAGTTGAACAGCACCGAGCCCAGTACTGACCCTTGTGGGACACCACTGGCCACAGGCCTTCAACCGGACTCGGCCCCACTTATCACCACCCTCTGGACTCTGCCATTCAGCCAGTCCTCAATCCACCTCACTGTCCACTCGTCCAGTCCATGCTTCCTGAGCTTCCCTATGAGGATATTATGGGAGACTGTGTCGAAAGCCTTGCTGAAATCAAGGTAGGCAACATCCATGGTTCTCCCATCGTCCATCCAGCTGGGCACCTCATTGTAGAAGGCTATCAGGTTTGTCAAATATGACTTCCCCTTAGTGAATCCATGCTAAGTACTCCGGATCACCTTCTTTTCCTTGACATACCTAGAGATGGTCTCTAGGATGCGCTGCTCTGTCACCTTTCTGGGGACAGAGGTAAGGCTGACTGGCCTGTAGTTTCCCAGGTCCTCTCTCTTGCCTTTTTTGAAGACTGGAGTGGTGTTTGCTTTCTTTCAGTCTTTCTGGCACCTCCCCTGCCCTCCATGACCTCTTGAAGATGATGGGGAGTGGCTGAGCAATAACCCCCGCCAGTTCCCTCAGTACTCTTGGGTTCATCCCATCTGGGCCCATAGATTTTACTGGGCGTCCAGTTTGCCTAAATAATCCTTAACCCAATCCTCCTTGACCAGCAGAAAGTCCTCCTCTTTCCTGGTTCTCTCTCTCGTCTCCGGACTCCCCCCTGATGGGGACTATCCTTGGCAGTAAAGACAGAAGCAAAGAAAGCATTTAGTAAATCTGCCTTCTCTACATCCTCTGCCACCAAGGCTCGTATTTTTCTTTAAGCCAGGTTTTGTTTTCAAATTCATATGCAGAAACATACCAAGCTGTCAGAGCCTTTTTAGCCCTCAGATGGAGGTCTCTCACCTGGCAGACATCAGTATTTTGCAGAGGGTGTTTCCCTGTAAATTAAGGTGTTTGTTTGCAAGTTGCCTGTTTCTAAGAAGTTAGGTGTGCTAGGGGTTAAAGAGTAGCTTCCTTTTAGAAACGGAAAAGTGAGATTACTGGTGAGTTTGGTTCTTTGGCTGAAAGATATTTCTGCATAGACTTATAAAAGCATCTGGTACAAAAGCAACTGTGCTACTTGAAGAAGGTTTAGCTAATCTAAAGGAAAGAGGCACACAGAACAAGATAAGTCTAAAGTAATGAAACTATTCTTATTGTGGTCTATAAAAAGCTTCTTTTATAGCACTTTGTTTACTAGGTTGGCATAACAGCTGAAAAGTTAGTTATGTGTTTTTTGGCAGTCTATTACTTCTGCTTTCCCTCCTGCATATTTCTTTTTTATTAGCATGAGGAGATGGTCTCTCAATGGAAATGTAGTGCTTTTCTATATCTAATTGAATCTCTTACAAAATAATTGCATTTTGGGATTTTTGTTTGTTTGCTTTGGTTTGTATGACTAATTAGAGAGCAAAGGACAGGAAAAGTAACTGTTTTCCCGTGCTTTCTACTATGTATGTATATACAAACTTGCTGGCTGCCTACAAATCATGAAAATATACTGATCAGCAAATGGCTATCTGTAATGATTGCTATAGTTGGTTTATAGCTACGTTAGAAATGATGAGGAGAAGAGAAACTCTTAGGTTTAACATTTATTCTCAAAGTTTCAACATAACTGTCATCTGCCTAAAGAATTAAGCAGTGGGTTGTCAGAAGAAAGGCTGTTTCAGTGAGCAAAGAAGAGAACTAAGCAAGAATACTAAATTCCATTCTCACATCTTCTCAAATGATCTGTTTCCCTTTTGTAAATAGTTAAGTAATTGACCTTTTCTGTAGAGAAGTGGTCAGCTTTAATTCCTGTATAGTACTGGTATAAAATTTAAAGTTGAAATACATTTCCAGCAGGTAGAGACTTGTTACTAACCACTTAGATGGTGATGAATGTCGGGGAGTTAATATTATATTTAGACTTAAAGGGATCATGGAAACAATCTAGAAAAGCATGCCTATCACTTGCCAAAAGCAGGTATAACATGTATGTAATCATGTGTTGCCTCTGCTTGAGGATCACCCGCATAATTGGGAAAAACAGAAATTGTGAGGTAATTTGCAGTTTCCTCAAAATTCAGGAGTTGGTTAGTGGATATAGCCCTATGTGTTCAAGGAATTTTTAACTCTCACAGGTATGACTTGTAAAAGCAGAAGCCTTTCTTAGTTGCTATCTTTAATACTGCAGTTTAGATGCAAGTCTGCTGGCAGAAAACTGCAATAACTCAAACTGTTAATAATCAAGGTCATTAACAAGTTCAGGAATGTTTTCTAAACAGTTGTTCTTTGAGTCACTCCAACCCAGGGTCCTTGGGGAAATTCTGACTATTGTACCAATAAAAGATCAGATCTGGAAAACCTGTTCGCAAATTGCTGTTTTCCTCTGAAAGGATATGATTTTGTACTTGTTCTTATCACATATTGAGGTAAAGCTTGTGACTAACAAAGTTTTCTAGGAAGTTTTCTACCTAAGAAAACAGAATGTTGATAAAGGCACTTGAAGTAGTCAATATCAAAATAGCTGTGAACATTTATAGAAAGCTTCTATTGCACAAAATCTGATAACATCTGTTTACAGCAATTTTCACTGATTTCCTTGGAGTAGGTTGTCTTGGATGAGAAAGTTGCATGAGAAATGCAATACTTGGTTGTATTTTTTTTTTTTTTCATTACTGAAATTCTTTAAAGGGACCGGGGATATGGTCTTGCCTTGAGTATAGAAGGTTTTGAGATATTGATCCCAGCTGACCAAAATCATATTATCAGATTAACCAAATATTACATTGTGAGTAAACTGCATTAGGTTGGATTCCAAAGATTTCAGAGTTATAAAAAGTGTCACTGATAGCAGCAAGAGCATGACTCTTTTACAACAGTGCTTTCACAAAAAGACAACATAACTTAGTATTACTCAGCTAATAAATTGAGATTAATTTCCTGAAAGATAATCATCTCTCCTCATAGTTTAGGAAGTTGCTGCTCAAATGCAGGCAGTTAGGTACCTCTAGAGATGACTTAGCAATGGTGTCTTACAGCTTTATACAAATATCTCTATTCACTCAAGCCTAGATCAGGCAATTGCTTCTTATTCTTAGTAATTAATACTGAAGATGTATTAGCTTTGAAGATGTTGCATAAATTGCACCTAGTTTGCTGATAGTAAGCATGCTCTTGGCATCTAATTTTAGATAGCTTTTGTTTCTCATCCAGGGAAATAATTTTAAATCTGCAAGGTCAGATTTTTTTTTTCTCCCCTCCTATCCCCTACTCACTGGTGTAATCTGACTGACATTAGTTCAGATGAACAGGAGGAATTGGGTATAATGTTTTTTTGTTTGTTTTCTTCTTGTCAGTGTTCTTAAAAGTGAATTTCGTGTCTTGTCTCAGTTTAGTCATGTTTTAGTCAGTTTTGTTAATAAAGAACATTAAAATGTAGACATTTAGGGTACTAAATGAATCTAGACAAATGAAAACAGTGCTGTTAGATTAAAAACAAACAAAAAAAATGCTTAGCATTTTTTTGCTGCTTGTATTTTTTTGCCAGGAATATGAACTGAGCTAAATACAGTACTAACAAACACAAGTCCATTCTCTAGGAAACTGTAAGGCTTTAATGTTCAATACAAGATAATACTTTTAAGTTAAAGAAAATAGCTTGTTAAGAATTTTTTAGGACAACTTGGACTTAGACATGAATTTCTCTGTATAATTTTACAATTATAAATTATAAAATTTTAAAATACAAATTTGTATAATTTTACCATATATAGAAATCATCATGGCTTCATCCTTATTGTGATCTTCCCAAGGGGTGCTTTTCCTTCCAAATATTTCACTTGGCATGGAATTTGCATGTTTGTTTTAATCCTGGCTCTTGTAAATATTATGCTGAGTCCTATTGCCTTACCCCAATACGCAGGTCCCTCTGTGCTGTGGCCTGCACTGTTGTTTCACAAACTAGATATGTCCTTTTTCTCCATGATATGATGATTCCTGCACCAAGATAGTAGCAGTGCTTATAGGTTAGAAGTAGTCACAACACTCTCTGTTTAAAAAAAGGAGCTTGAACTTGGGTTGCCTGCAGATTCCATCTATTTTAGTGGGATATTGAGGCCTTAATACAAAAAAAAAAATACCAGATTTCTGAATTAGATTAAGTGATGGAATGATAGAGCCTGGATATAGGTTTGGTAGTAAGTGCTGAAGGTATGTGCATGCTTGGGGTCATTTAGAGTGGTTACCCTGCTTTAAGTTTTCTTCTTCCAGCCCTCTACATGATAAAGTTTTCTTATGGCTTCCTCCAATACAAGGTGAGATGAGATTCAGTTCCTAAGTTTTTTGGTTTTTGTTCTGCCTTCCATCCCCCACACATGTTGATATTGAAAATGCATAACTAATTTTTAAGGTTATCTTCCAGATGTTTTAGAAGCAGGGGAGTGCTAGGGGAAGGAGAGGTGAGGGGAGGGCTTTAAAAAAAAAAAAAATTGCTTTTTCATAGGTTTACATTGATTACTATTAGTACACATGCTCTCTTTCTTTTTTGAGCCTTATGACTGCTTGTAGACTCAACTGCCTGTGTAGACTCAACTGCGTGAGGCTCTTAACTGTGTTTTATTTCTATTCAGGTTACCTGAACTCATCTTATCTGAATACATTTTAACAAAGCAATGTGAAGTAATTCTAATTATGATGCTTAGAATATTCTCAAAGAATGCTCTATGGAAAATCTGCCAACATAGCATGTCTGTCACTATCCTTGTGTATCTTCTTAACAAATACCATTTTAAAAACTAAAACTACAATATAGATAGTGATACGTGAGTCTTTGCCATTTTGAAACAATACAGTCTTTTGCACTATGGCCATTATTTTGAAAAAGTATGTAGAAGTGTGCTACTTTAACCTTCTGAGTTTTAATTCACCTGGCTAGCAGAACTGCAATCATGATGCATACTCATTGCACAACATTTGTGATTTGTACCAATATTACCTATTTGAGCTACATTAACTAGTTTTATTTAAAAAAAAAATGATATGGCTTGAGCTGAACATGTGGCTTAAA
This sequence comes from Tinamus guttatus, assembly GCF_000705375.1. The sequence continues at coordinate 412,975 of NW_010584846.1, read as the reverse complement.
GCTGTTGAAAGGAGAAAGGCTTACCCAAGTTCTTTGAACTGCCTGTGTTTTACTTGGCAATGAGTCAAATACAGTTTTGCTAATCTTGTAGAGAACTCTTCCTGTTGTCATCGCTGGCAACTAGGTTTACAGCTGTAGGATCTCAATTTGTCCCTAGGTTCCCTGAGATCTGCTTCAGAACCTGAAGCAATGGAGTCCTAATCCTCAGCTGAGGACTCTGACTTCTGCTGTAATAAGAGTCTGCGAGCTATGAACATTTTATGTTACTGAGCAGTAGAAAAACAAGCTGTAAGTAAAGGAAAAACAGCAGTTCATGCAGTGTGCCCCTCAATATTTCAATGTTCCTTCATGCTCTTGGCCTCATCCTACAGAACCGTGATTTTGTACAGTAGTTACTATAATATGTCTCAGGGTATTGCTGTAATAAATAATTATAACAGTAACAACACAACAAGGCACAGCAACTTTCACTTTTTACTTCAGAAATGAATCTGCCTGTGAAGCAATTTTCTTCATTATGCATCACTTGAAAGCATTTTGCCTGCTCTTACAGTATCCTTGCAGATGCTTTTTTCAAGTTCACGTCCCACTTTTTTCTCTATCTGGGTACATGTTTCATTCTTCTGACTTTATTTTAGTGGACAAAGTGTCAGGGACATTTTTGTGTGTGAGAGAATAGGAGATTTCAAAGACAGCCACTTGACATACAAATAAGCTGCAAAATCAAGTGGGGTGAGTTCTCTCTTTTTAGTATGATCTTCCAGCTTGAGGAGTATCAAGCCTCTGTGCTTAATAGCCTTAACGTATTACCCAGACAGTTTGTTGTGGCACAGGTGAAAGATTAAGAAACAATTGAAATTCTAATGCTGTTATGTGCTCATTCGGGAAGCAAGGGTGACACGAGCTTTTGACTAAGTTCAGTCGCAGAAAGGAAGCATGCAGAGGGTGGAAACAGGGATGGGCTACTGAGGATGAGAGCAGAGATATGGCCTGAGCTTGCAAGAATTAAGGTAGGAAAATCAAAGCTCAGCTGGCATCAAATCTAGGGAGGCATGTGAAAGATGGTTAAAGGAGGCCTCCTTGTTATATCAGCAGCAAAAGAAAATTCTAACTAAAATGGAGGCCTTGCTATTCAATGGGGGCCAGGGAGTCCAGTGATTAAGGAGAGAATGAAGTACTAAAAGTGTATCAGTCCTCCCCTTTCCTGGATCTCTCTCACCATTCACCTGCTGCTGGCAAGGTTTGTCCCAAGAACTTCGTGCCCTCAGACTGCTGATAGAAGATGAGCAGAGCCTCATCAGACTTCTCTACTGTGGAGGAACTTCCCCACTGTAGGGAGAACTTAGTCAACTACATGTGCAGAAGTCCATGTATCTCAATGGCATGGCTCTAGAGGTTTTGAGGGAGCATGGCTACAACCTTGCAAGGCAACTCTTTGATTTTCATATTGACAGTTTTGAGGAGACTCCTGAGAAGTGGAAAGATAAAATATCCTACCCATTTTCAAGAAGGGCAAGGAGGACCCAGGGAGCTACTGGTTGGCCTAACTTCAGTCCCTGGGGAGGTCGTGCTGTACATTCTCCTGAAAGCCATTTGCAGACACCTGAAAGACAAGATAATTATTGGGATGGTCAGCATGGTTGTACCAAGGCCGAATTATGCTGGACAGCCTCATAGGCCTTCTGTGATGAGATGACTGTCTTGAATATATCTTGAATTGAGCAAGGCCTTATTTATGGTCTCTCATGGCATTCTGATTGTTAATTTGACAACGTGTGCTAGATAAATGTGTAATAAAATGCATCACTGGACAATTCAGGACAATTCAGTTATGGTCCATTGTTAGTAGTGTCCGTCTGGAACTGATGTCATAGCCATTACTGCTGCTTGCTCCCTAGATGATGGGATGGAGTGCACTCAGCAAATTTATGGACAATACCAAATTGTGGGCAGCAACTGTTTTGCTGGAGGTTAGGGTTGCTATTCAGGACCTTAACAGGCTAGACAAATGAATGAACAGGACTCTTACAAAGTTCTGTAATGACAAACACAAAGTTCTCTATCTGGAATGTAATTATCCCATGCAGCAATTATCCCATACAGAGGAGTAGATGAGACCTGATGATCCTGGTGGCCAATAATATGGGAGTCAACTAGCAACATATCTTTCTGGGAAAGGCAGCTGGGGCATACTGGGCAATATAAGAAAGAAGGTAGCCAGCAGACTGAGGAGAGTGTCTCTTCCATTCTGTTTAGACCATGCAAGAGCAGATCTGAAGTACTGCGTCAAATTGTGGACTCCCCAGTACCTGAAAGACTTTGACATATTTGTACATCCCATGGAGGACCATCCTGATACTTAGAGAGTTCAAGTATGTAACACAGGATTAGCTGAGAAAACTGGGTTCATTCAGCCTTAAGAAGAGAAAACTAAAGAAGCGTGGTCTATAAATACCTAGTAGGAAAGTATGAATAAGACAAAGCCAGACTCATGTTGGAGATACATTTATTGCCATTTACCATATTATTGGGTAAGTTGGGATACAGATGTTTCTGATTAGTTATAAAAAGATTTACACAATGAGGGTATTGAAATATTATCTTGGTTTGCTTTAAGAAGCTGTTCTCCAGCTTTCTAGAAACTGTCTCTGTCCTTCAGGAGAGGTTCAGAACTTGACTGGACAAGTACCTAGGCACCCTAATGTAATTAGTCCTATTCTGAGCAGAGTTGTTCAGATGACTTCCAGAAATCCCTTCCAGACATAACTATATAGAAACATAATTCTATGCAAGTCAGCTTTGAAGCTTTTCTTCGAGAAATTTGGAGAAAATGACTTAGTCGCATAATCAGCAGTTTTATTGTCATAAACTATTTTGGAGACAAATGTACCTGAATAGGTTTACCCTGACTTATGTCCATATATCTTCTACTTGCTAATTTGCTCTCAAACAGGATAGGTCTGCTTTATGATTCAGTGCTAAGTATGTTATTGAAGAGGGGAAGGCTAAATTCTCAAAATCACACCAAACTGGAGACTTCCTAATTGCTCTTCTTGCGGGCCTTTTAAGTGAACTTTAACGTGTGTGTTACACTAACGCAAAAATTCAATGCATCAATACTATTTCTGGTTTTGGTCCTTTTGTCTTGAGTAACATTTTCAGATCTCTTTATGAATCTGATCAACAACTTAGATAAGAGGTGCTTCTTTCATCAGCCAGTAAAGTCCCCTTTCAGCTCAAAAGATGCATTGGTCCCATATCAAATCTGCTCAAGTTTAATGTTCTCATGTACTTGGTAACATTACTGGTATTGCACCATCTCCTTATAATACATAGAAAAAAAAAAAAGAAAAAAAGATGTCTAATCTTGGTTCTTGAGATAATATCGTGGTACCTTCCCATTCTCATCAAATAACTGTAGATATAGGGTTTATGAGGGAGTGGGGAGGAAAAAATCTCTGAACAGGAATGAAATGTAGAACCTGGCCAGCTTTGTTTTCCTTAATCCTCCAGAAAATTCTAGTATTTAAGGCATTTCATTCTTGCCTTTCCATAGAAATTTGAGTAAATAAGAGGCTATAAGATGTAGTCCAAGGAAACTTCAAAAAAGCTGAGAGGAAGAATTTTTATGAGGCATATTGATGCAAAATGGTCTTGCTTTGCCACTGGGATACGCTATTCCCCCTTCTTGCTGCTTACAGCAGAATGGTACTATGATAGTTTTGCTACTCATAAAACATTACAGAGTTGGTATTAACAATCTCTTCCAACTGCAGCTCAAAGGTTATTCTGCAACTGTGGTATCTTTGCAACAGATTCAAAGGTGCAGAGCAAGTGGCAATGAATATACACAGTCTAAGCTTTGTGCTCTGGGTAATTACTCTTTGTAGTCTTTTGCTGCTAACTTCGTGGTTCTACTCATCTCCTATTCTGACCTGGAGAAGTAATGGGAAGGTACATCTATTTTAAGCAAGTTGATGCAGAAATTGTCATTTTTGCTCACTTCGGTCTATGCAACAAGTTTATTCTCTTCTGGTTACAAGAATTTTGCATCTCTAGGCAGCTCTGCATTCTTTTAAGCTTCATTTCTGACATAGCTCACTGAGTTAAGATACATTTTAATTTTATGTTATATGCCCTAATTTTTAATTATGAAGTCCTTGGGCATATCTTACATAATTGGACACATTTCTGAAACTCTTGGAACATCTTGCACATTGCTGTGCTGTTAAAAATTAGGACAAGTGTACCCATGAATATGGAGATCTAGTGTCTGCTTTACTGAGTAGAGCAAGTGGCTTGTTAGTGTTGCCTCAAAACAGCAGGTCTGCTATTTTTGATGAGGAATGATTTATTTTATCAAACCTCTCTTATTGAACAAGATTTAATTGGATCAATATAGAACCAAAATACGAGTCCTTCTGAAGAACATAAGGTTTTATGACCCAGCACAAGCCATAAATGATTCTTCTTTAGAACTAGAACAAGTTCATAAAGATCCAATGACACTAATTCAGGTAAAATTAGAATACGGTAATTATATATTACACTAAAAAGGATGAGACTTACTAGTTTTCAAGATAGCAGTTAGTTGTATCCATCCTGATGTTTCATCTCTTGTGCTTCTGTTAGGGAGTTTCAGGGAAGCATATATCAGGGCTTGTGTCCAAGACTTGGACAGGAACAATTCTAATGCAGATGGAACTGTATTTATAATTATTCTCTCCTGCCAAATGACTTATAAAAGTTCAGCTCTAGTCATAGGTTTCATGACAAGTGGGAAAATAACTTGTTCAAGATAGAATGCAAATTAAGGACAAAGTTCGGCTGACTTCTAGAATGTATAATTATTCTTTGATAAGTCACAATGTTAGACAGCTTTATTTAAATTTTGTAGACTGAAAAAAAAATTGTTGGCTGAAGAAATGGCAGGAGAGAGGAACTTAAGAGGTGTTAATTCTTGAAAAATGTCAAATTGACCTTGAAAAATAAATCCAGAGGGCATTAGGAAAAACCTTTCCTAAAAGCAAAATTAAATTACAATAGTGTGCTGATGAATCTGCTATAGAAAACAGTATAGATGGGCTGTATTGTCCAGAAATTCACCTTTGAGGGTCTGATGTACAAAGATCCTATTGTAACTACTGTAAACTACAAAGTATACTGCACGGTATGATGATATGGAGCAAAAAAAAGCATCAATAATGATGACAAAAAAATACAAAACACAGAAACAACCCAAAAGCAGCAAGACTGCCTGAAAAGCAGTGCCAGAACAACAAGATTTGAAAGCTTGAATATAGTGTGTAAGCAAAAAACATGATTAAGGATATGAGGCTGCCACTTTGCAATGCTTCAAGAGCTGTACAAAACAATTGGTACTGAAAGTCAACATTCCTAGTGTACATCATCATTATAATTGTTAGGAACCTGATTTTGAGCTGGTGTGCGTTTGAGCTGTGCGTTTTTATGTGTACCTACTTACTGTGTGTTTATACAGATAATTACTTACATGTATGTAACATAGATTTCAGTGTCGAAATACTAGCCAAGAAATTGACAGTTGGAGGAAAAATTCCTGTGCTGCCTGGTATGGTTTATTCCAGGTAAAACTTGTCCTAAAGCACTTGATTATTTTTCCCCTTTACTTTTAGGCTAGATTGTATTATACCTTCTTGTTCCCATGCCACAGGGCAGTGTTTTGACCTCAAACAATACAGATGCACAAGATCTGGCCTTGAGCAAGCTGGATGGCTTACACAAAGCAGTGTGCTGCTGTGCAGAGGTGATAGCTTGAGTCCTGGAAGCACTGTAGCTTTCATCAGTCATAGCATTGCCTGTAGTCCTGTCTGCATAGCTCTGCTTTTATCTCATCTCAGAACTGCATTGCACAGTTCGAATGCAAAAGATTGGTCTTCCTTTTACCTAATGGGAATCTTAAGCCAAAAGAGAACGATATTCTTTAAAGTTTGCAAGAAATGGAGTGGAAGAGAGAAGAGAGAGAGAGAGAGAGAGAGAGAGAAAAAAAAAAAAAAAAAAAAGTGTATGAGTCTCAAAGACTGGTTTGAGGGCAAAAATGACCAAAACCCAGGTGGCTTGAAAATGGCATATAAGTTCATTTGTATATTAGGTAATTTTATATATGCAATGTAAATACATAGTAATTATGTAACTTTGGTGATTTTTTTTTTCTTGCTATCCTGGAGTTTCTTTCAGACAAAGTCAGTATCAGCAGTAGGTCCATGCTGTAACACATAGGACACAGTGTACAAATGTGCTTGATATCTGATTTGTATCCATTCAGCAACAGCAGTCTCTCCCGAGTATGCTAAGCTTACTGTGTATCCACACATCACTATATTTCTACCCATGGATCCTGTAGATATTAAGTTACCTGTAACTGGAATACAGGCTGTCTGTGCAGACTTTCAGGATGATGCTTTTACTTCAGTATATCCCATTTGATTCTTATACTTCAGGATGTCTAGAAAAGTAATAGATCTTGCCTAAAGTAGTATGACATGAATTAGTTTGAAATGTTTAATGATATATTTGGTGTTGCAAAACCCTACTGTTCTAATTTTGAAAAACAGATGTATACCAGTGGAACTGCATCCCTGATAGTCTCTGAGGGTTTGGTTCTATTATTGTAAATACATATATATTATTATATTATATCACCTAAAAGTGCACATGTATTCTTTAAGGGACTTTGGATAGAGATGTAAACTATTCCCTGGGGCAGCGGTACATTTTTGATCCCAGGTTACGTTTGTTGTGTAATTGCAGCCTTGTTAGTATTGTATGCTAGAATAATAGGAAAACATGAGGATTGTAGCATAATTTAGGTTGGAAACAACTTCAAAAAAAAGGTAGTCCAACTTCCAACTCAAAGCTAGGTCACGTCCAGTCAGATCTTGACAAACTCTAAGAATGGAGACAGCCCAATCTCCCTTGGTAACCTGCTCCAATGCCTGACTATCCTCTTGAGGAAGAAGTTTCTCCTCATAACTAAGAAAATCTTTCTTGTTTCAATTTATGCTCTTTGTCACTTTCTTCCCTCCTCCTCCTCCATACACCTCTGAACTGGATGCTAGTTGTTCTTCTCTTTGAGCCTGCAGTAGAAAGGCCCAGGAGATGTCAGTGAAGACTGATGCAAAGCACATATTGAGTACCTCGGCCTTATGTGTCTGTTGTTACTAAATTACCCACCCTATTCAGCACTGGGACTGCATTCTCCTTGTCAAACCTTTTACTATTAACTTAGTGATAGAAGCTCTTGTTGCCATTGGCATCCCTTAAAGATCTCAAATCCCGATGAGCTTTATTTTACTACCACCAAAGCTGCGTGCCTTTTCAACCTCTCTAAGTTTCTCCCTTGTCCCCATGAGTTCCCTGTTTAGCAACACTAGTCTCCTGATATTCAAGAAAACAAGCAGATATGTCAGGATATATACTTGGAGGATACTGTCCTTGCCAGCCTTTCTTAGTAACTTTGACTTTAGAGTTTCCCTCTCCTATGTGATTCTACCTACCTTGAATAAGCTGAAATAGGCTCTTCTGAAGTTCAATATCTTTATCCATTCATTGCAACACTCTAGTCATATAGGTTGTCCCACCACATCTCAGTAATTCCAACAGTGTTGCAGTTCTGTGACAACTTTTTTGTCTTGCTTTTCCCAGGCTGTGTGCATTTGTGCTAATACTTTATTATTCCAGAGACCTTTCTGGTACTCATCACCTTGCACATTTTGCTGCCTACCTCTGTCTATTCTTTTCTTATCTAACAGTGGATTGACTCCTTGGCTGTTCCTAGTTAAGAGGTCTCCTTAATTGACCAACCTCCTGGCAAATATGTTTTTGCCATTTTTATTGGGAGAATCATGTCTCTCCCCAGGAGTCTGACTCTCAAAGAGGATCCCTTGTTCTGCAAGCTAAATCACTTGATTGTACAGCTGATAACTTCACTAGTGTTGCCTGCAATCCATTTCCTGAAAAAAAATGGATCTGTGTGCTTTATTTTACAAAAACTGCTGATGAACCAGCTGTTGACTAAAAGCTGTGGTAGTGTCATCGTGCAAAACAAAAATCAAACACTGGGGATAATGGCTACATTCTGGTTTATTGCAGTGGAGGATCAGGTGTACAAAAGTTTGACATGCCTGTTGAATTACAAATACATGCTTTAAAAAACCCTGATTTGCATGTCTTTATGTGTTCTTGAATGCAATTGGTAGCTATTATTATTTCTCAGAACAAGTTTAAAATCTCTGTGCTTTTTTTGAACTAAATTGCTGCTTTTGGGTCACTGTATATCTCATGGCTGGGGGAGGAGGAATAAGGGGAAGAGCTGAGTTACTGCTGTCATGTATATCCAACCCTTGCTGTGTTAATCCAATGCTGACTGCTGTTTCTTCTCCCCAGGAAGCACTTTTTAAAGTCTTTAAGTGCTTTTGAGAGCAAGAGGGTAAATGTTCTGTAATGACTTTAAGTTCAGCAAGCAAATGCAGAAGTTTCTGGAAAAGTTAGAGAAGAAGCTGACAAAATCTGTTAACGGTAGATTGGGAGAAGCATATGTTGTTAACACAGTGGGGTTCCACTGGTGCATAGCAGTAAATAGTTAAGTAATACATAAATAGAGTTTTGCATTTGAGCAGATCCTTAGAGACTCAAAAATCATCACAGCATAGTTTTAACAGACTCTTTTTTTTTATAAAGAGGGCAGGTTTGAGAGAGATTCTGTTTCTAGCATTCCAACCAAAATCACGTTAGCAAGTGAATTAGTAGGTTAAAAAAGGAAGAAAGTTTACTGGGGAAAATTTATAGGTACAAGGAAAGCTGATTCCACCCCCTTACCCCTACCCCACCAGGTTTGACATACAGGGACAAATTCTGCTCCAACGTATCTCTTTGCATCTTTGCTCCTGTTGCATAGAAAAAAAATGAAAGTAGAATTTGGTTAGTTACTCTTTTGGTGTGTAGGTTATATTTTAGTGATCCAGAAACAGGACTTTTTCCATTACTGAAAGGAAGTCCTGCTTTTTCTGGAGTGGAAAATGAAGACTTATTATAAGTTCTCATTTATTTTAGTAGCAGTCTATTCCTTTTAAAAGATTATGGTAATAATCTGAGCAATTCACAAATCAGTAGAAGGTAGATTCAAGTGTTACAAATAAAATAAGGCCTTCAAAGTAACATGATTCCTTTTCCTCTATAGAAACTCATAGTGTGAGAGGAGATGACAGAAGCCACAGAAGTCTGCCAAGTCTGTTCCTATTGCCCAGAGGCAGGGGTCTCTCACTGAGGAGAGATTGTTTTTTTTGTTTTTGTTTGTTTGTTTGTTTGTTTGTGTTTTTTTGATCCTTGCTTTTTCAACAGGAAATTGCTACTCTCGCAAAGATGTTAGTGCAAGAAATTCCCCTCACCTCAGATTGTGTATCCACGTTGCTCAAATTTTAGGAGTAGAATAAGACCTGTAACTGTGACTGAAGCCTATGTGAAGGCACATAAAGATGCATGAGGTAGTTGTAAATGATTTGAGAAGAATGGTGGGCAGTTTTTAGACAGGAGCCATGCAGTGCTGCATCGCATAGAGTCTCCTCGAGGGGCAGGGAAGCCTTTCCACTTTCCATGTGAAATAAACACCAGAAATTGTATCCTATCAGATATGGTGGAGTTTGGTACTTAATGAAATTATTGTTGCTATCACAAGAAACTTAGAGCACTAAAGAATTTGACTTGATGTTCTGAGAGTAGAAAAAGCCATTTTCTTTCATTTTTGGAATAAAATTCAGTAGCAGCTTTCTCATAGTGCTGGTGATAGTTATTTTGTAAAACCAGCAAAAAATAGGAATGATGGTGCATTTCTCTCCTTTTGTGAGCTAAGTATTAATTCATTCTGATGACTTAACTGCATTTTTTCCTTTACGGCCTTCCAGCTATGTAGTCATGTAGGCCTAGCTAAGTTGTCCAGATTCTCAACTCTGACCAGAGTGCACTTTGCTTAAGGCTTATGTGTGCTTGTGTAAACTGTTTATTTTTTTTTCTTTGGCAATTGAACTGTATGTGGTTCTCAGATCTTTAACTTGTGCTGCAGTATGTATTACAGACAGAAGTTTGTTTTGTGAGGCAAATTTGGATAGGCTGTAACACCACTACTACTGAAGGATGAGGAACTCATCCAGTATTCTTAATGTTCTACAAAAGCATATATCAGTATGAAAGAAGTTAAGGCATCTTTACTTTTTGATCATGTATTTTTCTTTAATATTACAAAATGATTTTAAAACCTGCTGCAGGAATCCAAATCTTTTAAACTAAAATAATACTTCTTCAGGGATTCAGGGAAATATTTGTGATACTAATTTCATGGCTTTTTCTCAAAAAAAAAAAAAGGTAAGCATGACATGATTAGTATATGTCAGGTTAACCTGCAATGATCCAAATGCCTCCAAATTTGTTTGCTCAAATATGTTTTGTCACACTTTTTTGGGGGGGGGTGTGTGGGGAGGCGTGTGAGTGTGCATACACATCTCCAAAAGCAGTAGCAGTGGGTAGCTCTTGTGCCTCCTGCTGTTTTCACGAGGAGTTAAACGCATTATCTTTAAACACATATAATGAACTGTTGGCTTGTCCTAATACACTTGATAACAGTCTCTTCTAGCTATAGT
>NW_010584846.1:383605-402257 GCF_000705375.1 Tinamus guttatus | reverse complement strand
TTGGTAGTGTAGATGTCTAGTAAAGGCAAGAGAGCATGAACAGGACAAACCAATAATGTGTTTTACTTGCATCATTCATAGCCTTGGGTGTGACTATGGAGTATCAATCCAGAAATCTGCTAAATCTTCCTCCCCAACTAATTTTTTTCTCCCCTGTAAGCCAGATATAACTCTTGAGTTCATGAAGCACATGCCAAAAACTGATCTCTTGTTACAAGCTGAACAGTTTTATGTAGTATGAGGAAAATGCATCATCTTATATATACTTATCACTTGATAATATCCTTTGAGTCCTCTTTTTAAGGAAAACTATTATTTTCCTTGTTTTGCCTAATGCTATTGCTGCCTTTGTATAGACCTGTCAAATCTCTTGGTTCTCTTTTCAAGACTGAAGAGTCCTTCTGTATTTCATTATTCTGTAACATTGATCATCCTTCTCTGCACCTCTTCTACTATTTATATCCTTTTTGATATAGAGAGATAGAGGTCAATACTGTACAAAATATTTATGACGCAACTACATTTGATTGAAGCAGCAGAATTTATTCTGCTTGCTACTCCTTCCTCAATTTTAAACATTCATTTTGTCTTTTCTGACTGCCAGGGAACAATAAACTTTTGGACTTCTCAGATTGTAGCACTGTGTGAAGGAAGAACAGTTGTGTTATTTTTGAGTGTTGCTAAATCTATGATTTCATTCGTGGTCACTCAACACAGTGAAATTATTCTGCATCTCTACATGACCTTCTTAGTCCCTGACTAAGCAAACTGTCACCTTTCTCTGTCTTTTTTTTTTCCTGATTGCTTATGAATTTTTGACTAGCTGAGCTTTCCTAGAAATTGAAAAGCCGTTTTCAGCTTCAAAATTAAGATGTAATATTTAGTTGATACACTATAGTATCTCATGGGAGTTTTGAATGTGATATTCTCCAGGTACTTCCTCTGTGTTGTGTTGTATGATAACTGAGTATATTATACTGGTTAGTCTTTATTAATGCACACAATTGGAGCGATCAGTAAGGGCATCCAAAGTGATTGGAAGCAAGCTTAATTTACTAGGGCTTGGAACAAGATAATTACTTCTTTCTCCTATTTATGAAATGGTTAACTACTTCAGAGGGACCTGGGGCACTCGTAGAGATAAAAGGAAAATGTACATAAGGCAGAGACTATAGTAAGAAGAAATTCAGTGTTTTTTATTTTATGGTTGCACTCATCACGTGGTTTGCTCTTTATCTCATGAAGCGGCTTTGCAATTCTATCGAGTTCAGGATTTATTCTGTTTCTATCTTGATTAAAAAAAATAGAAAAAAAAATCTGGTGCTATGTGAACTTCTTGTTCTGCCACCTGTAAGTACCCTTTTAACATTCAGACACCGATTTAGGGATTCGGGTGTGAGGGATTCTACCATGATTTCATGCCATTAAAGATGAGGAGAGCAACATGATGCCTGCCAGATACTTAGAAGCCAGACTGAAAATGAGAACACCTATTATTTTAGTGCTTTCCTATCACAAGAAGAGAGAGAAAAGCTAAGTAGGTGCCAGGCACTGTCAGCAGAAGTTCAACTAAGATTTAAAAACACACACACACAAGAAAAAAGACTTTTTTTTTTTTTTTTTTTTTTTTTTTTTTTTTTCCCCTAGCAACTTATGTTATACTGGTCAGAAGATGACATAAGTTTGATAGTTACTCTATATTCTAGATGTATAATCATCACATGCAGCTTTTGATAAGTTTGTCTCTTACTTCTGTATTGTTTTTCTTACTAAGCTTCAGAATAGCTATACAACCTCATGTTGGAGATTCCTTTTGCCCACTATCCTGTTTCTGGCAGATGGAAAAAATAATGTACTGATCATTTACTGGAATTCTAAAGAGTATCTTGGGATCTCTCTCAAGAGCTAGAAATTGGGGAGAGAGAGGGAGAAAAAAAAAAAACAACAAAAAACAAAACATTATAACCCTTAACTAAAATCAGGTGTCCATTTTTTTTTAAGCTTTTGTTTGTTTGTTTTGCTTATGATGTTTTGATCTTCGCTTCTGTTTTTGTTTAGATTTGAATAATAAATCATTAAAGCACATAGAGCAGTTTGTTCTTTCAGACTAACAGTATTCCTCTCATCATAAATTCTAATTCTTTCCTATTTACTACTATATACTTATATACTACTTATTATATACTATAAATATATATCTAACTAACTTAAAGAGTAGGCTACCAGCACCATAATATTGATTCAGAATCATCTTTGTTTTCTGGAAACCATTACTATATAAGGGAAAGAAAAAAAAAAAAAAAAAGAAGATGGTTTACCTCATGTAATACCAGTACAAGTTACAAAACAAGTTAATTTGGAAGTGGTGGAGACTTGTGCTTGTTTGGGAAAAAGACATTTGTATTACAGTGTCTATGAGATTGACTGTACATGGTAGAAATCCATGAGAGCTGGGTTATAAAAAGAAGTAGCAATTGATGCAGATTCTCATGGGGAAAGAAACTTAAATGAGAATTTTCACAAATTTCCTCCTGTCCCAAGGGGGAGCTAGAGAAGGACAAGAACTTTAGAGGAAAAAGGGAAAATGCTGAATGTATAGTTTCTCAAAGGGGAAGGAAAGACACAAAGCTATATAGTGGACCTATTCTCACATTGCTTTGATACTTCTGTGCTGTTCTGGAAGGCAGTGATAGTTGCAAGCTGTAGAATAATAATTTTTTAAAAAATCATGAGGTATAGGATATATAATTTAAAAACTGGGATGATCGATGGTTGGAGACAAGAACAGAATGAGGCTGCCTGTATTTGTAGAAATGTATGATCCTGTTCTTGTTACTTGTCTCATTGAAGTTCTTCAGGATAACCGTGCTCTCTCAGCTGATATTTTGTTATTAGACCACCAACTGCATAGTGCAGACATGTGAAGAAGTTAGTTGTAGTGCTGAAACCAGAAGGTATGCTAGAATAACTGCACTTGTAAAAATGCATTTTGGCATTTCCAAATTTAGCTTTTTTTTTACAGTAGTTGTCTTAGCTGGCTACTGAATTTTTACTTTGATAAGCTTACAAAATAGGACTCTATCTTAGATATTTACCATTCATTCCAGCTTAAGAACGCTACTTTAAACAGAATCGTGTCTTAAATTCAGTAAGAATAGCTTCTTGTAAATTATAGTACAATACTGTAGGTATTATGCATACTTACTCTAGGTATTATGCATTACAATCTCCCTATTTTAGGATCTTTAGGATTATTAAATCAGCTGGAGAGTCTAAAGGTATAGAGCCCTAAAAATTCTGTGTCAATTCCATTAACTTATTTGCTGTAATTTATCTCCTTTTCACCCAAAGGTTTTTCTATGGCACTACATTTTTTGTTGTTGTTTGCTTTTCTTCTAAGTATATTAGTCTTTGAAAGCAGCTATACTTTAGAATAAATTGCTGTATGAAGTAACTGATTGGAATCCTATCATCCTACTAAATAATACACTGACTACTCTTGTCTGTGATCTATTGTTTGCTCCTTTGGCATAGGCTAGATGATTTGCACATTTATGAGTTATTAAGCATCTTCTATACACATCCTCTTCTGCCTGATTCTGAAACACAGAATGATTAAGGTGGGAATGGACTTTTAGAGATCAAAACCTCTAGACCAAAACCCCTGTTCAAGCAGAGTTACCTAGAGCGCATTGCACTGCGTTGTATCCAGGGGAGTTTGAACATCTCCAGAGAAGGAGACTCCACATTCTCTATGGACAACCTAGTTCCAGTGCTCTGTTGCCCTCATAATTAAGAAGTTTTTCCTCAAAATCAGGCAGAACTTCCTGTGCTTCCGTTCGTGGCCATTGCCTCTTGTCTTATCACTGACTGTCACTGAAAACAGCAGGCTCCACATTTATTAATTTTAGTCTGCATAAGATTTATATTTTTACTGCAGTGCAGGAGGGAGAAATGAAGCCAGGGTCAAAGGGGAGCATAAATTATTAGCTTTCACCAGTTAATACTATCCTCTCTTATCACTCTCTGTGGTTCAGGAAATTTATTTTATCTTCTTTTAATCACCTACCTCGATTATGCTAGTAAACAAGAGGAATGAAGATAAAAGACAAAATAAACAAACATAAGGTCATGCCTTGTATACTACATCTAGGATAACATAAACATGAAAGCTTGATTGAAGTTACTCATTAAAATACTGCTGCTGCTGGAAGAGGTTGAGGGGTAGCTCATTTGAGTGTGATGTGGGAGATTTGGGGTCACCTGGTGGACTGAATTCTCTCCAAGGGCATGCAGATTTAGACCTCTGTTTATTGGAGGAAGAATCTTCCTTGACATCTTCATTACAGAAGACCAGGCAATGTTAACTGAATGCACAGTCAGATATAAAGATATAAATTTGCAACACCAAGTTTATTTAAATATGAAATAAAAAGTTCTGGACAGTCTGTATGCAAAAAATCCCAATATGTAACTAAGGTTAAAAAAAATAGAAGCAGTATTTTCTATGGTGATAAATGCTACACAATGATTTTGCAATAACTATAGCAATATTGTATTTAGTGGTCATCACTAACAGTGAAAGGGTGTTAGCAAATAAGCAAGAAGCAAATAATCTTCCTTCTTCCTCTCACCATTTTTTACTTTTCACATAGTACGACTGATCTATGTCCCAACTAAAGGCTGCTTTGGAACCTGTTTTATTACTATCTTTCTAACCATTGTGGGATCCAGGCAGCTAAGGGATAAGCTTTCTCTGCTTTTCAGACCTACCTTCTTGAAGCTGAGTTATTCTCTGTAGTTATGTTGGAAAATAATTGACTTTATTCGCATATTGAAAGACAGGCAAGTTTTTATTTCACGTTTTGCAGAGCAAAACTGTATCAGATATGTTGCTCTCTTCTAGCATAAACTGTAAAGAAGGGTTGATGGTTCTAAACTTCAGGGGAAATTGAGAATCCTGAGGATAATTAAAACGTTACCATACTATGTCTAATAATGCTGTACATATTACGACGGCTATTACCATAATGGAAATACCTGAGCTTTTACTAATATCTTGTTTTTCTCCTTAATATGAAGGTTTCTATATGCTTAAAAGAGGGAAGAAAAAAAAAAAAGGCCATTTTAAACAGTAATGGGAAGCAAGTGCTGTCATTACACTTTTTCTACTGTGAAAATAGCTGTGTGCTTTTCTGACTGAATAATTCCTATTAAATTTCATTGTGTAGACAGGTAAAACCTCAGTTACTACATCAGCTGAAGAAGTGTCTGATTATGGGAGCATCTTCTTCTTGCTATATAAGAAATAGGTTAAATAAACAAAGCAACATACAATTTAAGTCAGTGTAAGTAGATAGACTGTCAGTAAAAGTATGCTAGTAAATGGGCAACCAGTTGAACATGTTATATTTTAATTTGCAGAGACAAAAATGACAAGCAATTTATTTACATAAAACTGTACAAAAGCAAATTAAATTATGTAAATATTTCATAAATAGAGGTGGACTAGCGTTTAATACATTTTGCCATGTTTAGCATAGTTGCGTGCATAGTGACTCATAATAAACAATGATAAATTGTTTTCTGCTTCACTATCAACATCCAAGTTGCAGAACAATAGTCAATGATTAATATTACAAACAGATCGTACCACACTGAATGCAAGTGCTTTAAAATTTAGGAAGATGTCTGAAAGTATACCCCAGGTAGCTGGAAAATGACGTCTTCTTCCACATATTTACGTTTTTTCTTCCATCAAGGAGACACTGTATATTTCTTTATCACCAAAGAAACATACAGAAAATTATCTTGTTGTTCAAGTTCCTTACAAGTCTTTAGTGATGACTGTACTTGTGGCAGGTTCGCTTAGCTTTACTCTTTATTTTCTTGCTTGACAGCTTCCTAGGGTAGTCTTTCAGCCCATCGTTTCAATCCCATTTAAGTTCTTCCCCCACATAAAAAATAATGTTTGACTTTTTTTTTTCTTTTCTTTTTTTTCCTGAAACTCAGGCAGCAGGCCAGTCAGAAACCATATTGAATAAGCATAGTGGATCTGAGATCCTGAATGAGCATTAGATTTTAGACCAAAGCTATTGAATTTTCTAATACATAAAAAGTTATATATTAACGCTTCAATCTATAAAAGTGCCCTAATGTAAAATACATGCAAAGCTCTTTTGAGTTTCCCATGGAAGGAAATAAAAGGCTGACTCCTATACTGTACAACCAAAATGTAATGGCAGCTAAAAGCAATTAATAATAATAATAAAAAAGAATTGTTCATTTTCCTGGCAACATGACCTGATGACACCTTGATAAACGACTATAATATAGACTGATCATGGTTTTCCAGGCAGCGGATTTAAAAACAAATGAAAACAACCCCCAACCCCACACAAATATTAATTAAAAAAAACTCTCAAGATGTACTTAAACCACAGCCTCGTGTTAATAATGCTTAAGACTGGTCCATTAACTGAGTTTGGCAAAAGGCTTGTTTTTAAATATATTATTTATAATTTCTCAGAAAATAAACACAGGTAAATATACAGGTTCAAAAAAGTTGGGAATAGCCCCTTGTCCCTCAGTGTCCAAACCCAACTACCACATTACCATAATAACAGGTATAAAAGGCACAGTTGCATATTTTGCATTCACCCTAATTATTTTTATAGTTTTATTTGTTTATTTTTATATAAAAGCACTCTATTTATGGAGTGGCACCAGATTTTAACCTATTTCAAATAAAAAGAAAAATACCAACACAAAATATATTTGTGTCATGCCAGGTCAGAAGAGTAATCAGCATGTTAATAGTGGCTAGTTCTACTAGAATTACTGAGAATACTTACAGTACATAGATTTTCTTCAAAAATTTTTTTCACACCCATTTTAATTCTAAGGAGATGCACACAAGTAAAGTACTTAATGGCATGACTGTCTTATGTGGTGCAAAAATTGGTGAGTGACTGCTGATCCATTTAATCTGAAGGTCTTCTATGACCTGTATTATTAGCTTTATAGAAAAAGGGTTTAACAATATATTGAAACAAGCTATCTAATGTTCTTTTTTGTGTTTATTTTTTAAATAAAACAAATTCTTACTAAAGAAAAAAACCTGTTGAACATTTGTGTTATGCAATTGTGTATTCCGTTGAAACGTGCAAGAAAAATGTGTATACATTACATAAGCATTTTAGAAGCATTTTTTAACAGGTACTTACAGATTATACAAAGCAGTAACTGCTCTATGCAGTCTCATTACAAAGTACTAGTTTGCATCTCTCCATTTTATTTGAATAATTAAACATAAAAATGTTCAATCATTATTTATCTTTCATTTAATATTTTCTTTCTAAAATGTGCCCATTCCTCAAATGCTATACACAAACTAGTGCTACATGAAGAAAGTAAACTTTAGCAAGGAGAATGGAATGGCCCACAAGGCCACATCCTACTATTCTGAGGAGAAGTGAAGTCAAAGGACAAATGTGATGAGTTGTACTGATTTTAGCAACCTCTACTTAGGCCATTTAAGACATATACTCTATGTAATTCTTCAAAGCAAGAAACTACCCAAAGCTACATCATGACTAAAATATACTAGAGAGCCGTCTAGCCATGCCTTACTTAACGTCAGGTTAAACATCCAGGGTTTTGAATGCTTTCCCCCTTCTCAAGCTGCCCTTGCTGTGTTGTCCGATTGTCAGATTCATCTGAATGTCTGAGCGGTTTTAATTATTACTACATTGTCAGCTTACTAGCTGAAGTTCTGCACGCTTTGTTGCTTTTATTGCACAAAAACCTGTTTCATTTCCTGTTCTTTTCAAGAAGTGCTCATCATGAGAATTGTTACAGCCCAGAGCTCTTGCATATCGTGGTCACTTGGTTTCTTTTTGACTTGTCTTGACCTACTGCTGTGCAAGTATCATATCACTGTTTATTACAGCATTTTCTACCTGCCCTATGCATTGAGTCTTGACATTGGTTAGTATTGCACTTCACTTGGCTTTAATGCACTTGTGTTTCAAGAAAACCTGCATCATATCTTTGATACAACTGAAGCAACTGGTAAGCTGCAACACTGATGACAAAAGACTTAGCAAGCATTCCTTGCATTCTGAAAAAAAAAAGGCGTCATATTTGACTTGTAATATGCTCTTGTCACTGCTTCATACCATCCTCCACACTCTCCTTCCCAGTCTCATTAACACAGCCTTCTATTACTATTTTTAAATTTTGATCTTAAAAAAATCCCTGGAACTGCAAGTATTGTATCATATGCAGCATCTGCTGCACCACACCATGCCCTTCTGAAAAAAAAATTGAATCTGTTCCTTTGGGCATTCAAGTCTAAACGCATTGGGAAAAATAGCATGTCATCTGGGCTTGTGAACTGTGCAAAATGTAACTGAAGGTGTGTTATGTGTACATATGTATATTTGTGAATACATTAGTCTTCTAAGCCAAGCCCCCATACTGAGCAGTTCCCCTGATCCATAGTATGATCTTTGGCCTTTTTATTATTACGGTCTCCCCCGCCAGGTGTTGGTCTTGTCCAAAATAGTGAGTTCAACAGTTTGTCGTTACTATGCAACGATCTATGTGTTACTAATTGTGTTTACATTGAAGTAATCATTACAGAGAACGAGAGAGAAGGAGAGAAAAACACAGCAAGAACACGGTTGTTCTATGGATAAAACAGAACTAGAGTTCAAGATTCAGTGGAAAGTATGCCATGGTCCGGACTGCAGTCTCAGGATGAATGGTATTTCTGTTGCTTCCAGCCTCAGATGAGAGGTGAGAATATTAAAGCTGTGGTATTCACAAAGTGCCTATTAATAGTTTTTCCTTTGTATTTACCTCTATCTGTATGGTTTCTGAAGGATTGTCCCTGGTGGGGATCAGCAATATTCAGATGATATGTTTTGAATATATTTTCCCTGACCTGTTATCCTCAACAAGCCAGATGACAATCAAAGAAAATGAGTGGCTTGACTCATGCTTCTGCAGAGGGTAACAACTGTGTGTTGTATTCTCTTTAATTAAGCTTGTTACTATGGGAGGAATTTGCAACCATAAATTTAGGAAAATAAAAATCAGTGAGGGGGAATTAGACATGCAACAACAATGGTTTCTACATTGTACAGTATAGTCAGGCAGACAGTATAGTTAAACGCCTGCGTAGGGAGGCAGAAATGGCAGGCAGAGCTTTTGTCTCTTTGGTGGCCCCCTCTTTTTTATTTCTCATTTTTAGGTAAAATTGTTTTCATTTTAAGACTTTTGCCCCTTTTCCTTCTGATACATGAAAGAACTTGGTTGCTGCTTTTTAGCCTACAGGTAAACTTCTCTTCTAGTTAAAGTATTGACAGGAGATGGCTTGTATTCCCCTGTCTGTGTGAGGGGGATATCCTCTGGATGGCCTTCTTCATTTTTGCTGAAACTAGCCGCACTGAAGGTCTCATAGGATGAGGTTAACTTTTTGTTTAGGAGGTTTCTGTTGCGATCGCCCATGAGGGAGGCTTCTCCATTGGCCAGCTTTTCTTGACTGCCTCGTTCATCAACAGGCATGAAAGTGGAGAGTTTTGGCTGGCTCTTCTGCTTCCTTTCCGGAGAAGTGCGAACTGGCATCCAGCAGGAGTCCGAGTGGCCATACTCATCACACTCTCGGGTACACTTCCCTGTCAGGGCTACATCTGGTAGAGGTCGTGAATCTGAAAATAAAATAGAATCGTCTTTACAAATGAATAATACTGCAATCACTCCCAATGAAGCTGACAATACTTAAATTCATAAAAGGTATTTTAAGCACTTTGGTAGGAAACTTGTAATGTGTTTCTGAGTAATCATTTATTTGATATTGCATGTCCCCATAGGCAACAAGCATATTTGTGCAATTATCTTCAATTTCAAGAACTGAGAAATAAGAATATTAAGTGACTTGATAAGCTTTAAGTCAATCTCAAAAAAGCAAAATTGAATTTTGCATCAGCTACTAAATGAATTTTGATGTCTAAAACAGTCAAACAAATGCTTAATGCTACCAATTTTCTTGAAATTATTAACAATACCTTCCTTTTCAAAGAATTCAAAGGATGTTCTGATGTTATATGAAGAGAATCTAAGGCTCTGATTTCTGCAGTTGCTTATGAACATGATTAATGCCATGCACGTGAGCAGCCGTGTTATTGACAATATGCTCCATTTGTACATAACGTAAACCTGAGCCTTTTGTGTTTTGTCCATACTTTACACGTTATGTCAATGCCACATTCAACAATTCATTGAAGCAAACAATGATAACACTTTGTTATAAATATAAGCATGTATTTAGAGATAAAGCTGGTGTGTGTGTGTGTGTGTGTGTGTGTATGGAGGAGAGAGAATCTGATGGCTATCTAAATACTGTTTTATACAGAATGTGTTATGTTGAAAGGAGTTCTGCTCTAAAACATTGTATTTGAGTTTTCTAACTACTGGACATGTAACTGTCTTCACGCAAAACTAGCAAGGTTTAGAGGACTGTGGGATTGACTCCTATGTTCTAAAACAGATGACTTTATGTTTTGATACTCACAATATAGAATTAGCTGCCTTGTGTATTTTAAGGACTAGGACAGATTATTAAATCCTTGCTTTTATTAAGTTATGCTGCATTTTATAGTTTGCAACAAATAACTGGAGTTGTCTACAAAATAACGCTGATATTCCAACAAAGGTGACTGAGATCAAAATGGCCAGCTACATTTAATTTTCCAGTTTATTTGATATGACTTCCACATACTATGACTTATTTGATCTAATTCAGGTTTCTACTTATTGAAAAACAAATATCCTCAAAATTAGCAAGGAGGCTCTACCTGGAAAGCTAGATTCTTTATGACCTTTCCCAAATCAGATTTTTTGGAAAGACTCTGCCCACTTTCCTTCTCCCTGCCCAACTCACGTACACTGACCTTTTACCTGTAATGAATGAATGAAAAATATTTTTTAAAGTTTATTAATTTGCACTGTCTTACTAATACTTCATCTATTTTTACTTTTGGTTACCTCATGACAGCCTTAAAGTGACAATATCAACTGTGAAATTTTTATAAATTTATAGCTTATAGAAGTAGCAGGAATAACTATTCTCAAGGCTTAAAAAAAAAAAAAAAAAAAAAAAAAAAAAAAAAAATAGAACCCAAATACTCTTTTGTTCCTTTCAGAAACACTGGTTTAGTTAAAGTATTTACCAGGATATTTGCACAGAAAACAAGTGTATTTTTTCAGTGCCTGCAGATCTAATCATGATAGAACTGCAAGAGCAGTCACGCTTATCTCATTCTAACTTTTCATTCACTAAAATATTCATTTAATTAGCAATTTGTGAAAATGTTGCAAAAATATGTTATTTATTGCTGGCAACTGTCAACATTTTTATAAAATCCAGTATATGGATCTTAATACTGTATACTAATTTCATACTTCACTATGTCACTAGCTTCAATGAGGAAAAGAACACTGACATTTAGGTAATTCCCTGTAGCTGAGATTATAAGGCTGAGGGGAGAGAACCCTGAGGTGTGGTGTGTGTTTTTTTTTTTTTTTTCTTTTTTTTTCTTTTTCTCCTTTTAGAGTTGTAAATCTTAGGAGTTTAGCACTTGGACACAGCTATGACTACCCCAGTTTTTCAGTGAAGAACACAAAGAATGAGGACAGCTGTCAGCCTAACAATTTTCTAGCCACTGTTTTCTGGAGATATATGCAAAAGGCAAGAATTATAAAAGGAATATTCTGTCAGCTAAAGCTAGTATTATTCTTGCACTCCCTAAAGGTAAGAAGCCTGGATAATTAACTGCTGAGACGACCTCATGTGCTTTGATTTTTAAAAAGGAAAATCCTCTTACTATTTTTTAAACAGGGAAAACTCCCTTCCCATCTAAATCTTAATAAGCTCTTCAATCAATTCCTTAATTAATTTCCAAATAATGATCATTAAACATAATGTTTACTATTAATATTTGAATTATTACTCTGGCAGCATATTGTAAACACTTACTAAGGTAATACATTTGATATTTACTTAGAAGATAACGGTGATGAGTATGTGTTTACTGAAAAGGCTTTTGGGGGTTGTTTGGTTTCTTTTTCTTATAGTTTTTTTTTTTTTTTTTGATTGAAACGCTTAATGTCTTCTCTTATGTTTGATGGTTTCTTTTTAGTGAAAATAGGGCTTGAGCAAGTATCATATCACTTCGGTTGATAAAAATCTTTCCCATGATTCACTGAATCATGTCCTTGAAAATTACCATTTTGTATTGTACAATATCTAACTTGTGTTTTAGACAAACACAGACATTGTAAATCATGAGTTTTGCTAGGCAATTCAATTCTATAGGGACATATAATGAAGGGACAACCTCCAAGCTGCTGCTTGGCTGATTCTCTCTTCCATTAGTATGAGACACACAGAGATAATGCAGCCTTCTTCTATGTTGCTCTCTTGTATCTGTCCTAATAGCTGAATCAGGGCAGCAAGGAAGCCCACCTTTAAATGGATGTGCTTTTGAAGTCCTGTTGCTTTTCGCTGCTCTGTTGCTTAGAAGGTGAAGATAACTTCAGTAATTGTGGCAAGGAGAAGGAGGGAGGCTTGAGCCTGCTGTGGTGTCAGTGTAGCATAGTCTTGGCTCTGCTAGGGCACCTAACCTAGGCACTCAGGGAGAGCACAGGTACCTTCAGTAACACAGATTTTCCCTTAATCCTGAATAAGTACCCACACAACTTCAGCTACAAAGTAATGAAATCCTCCTTCCCCTCCCTGCCTATGCAGACTAACCCTCTAGTGTAGGGGGTGGTCCTCCTACTCTCCTGCTCTCACATGATCCAGCTGTTACAGGTGGGAACAGTATTTGGAAAAGAAGCTACTTCTCCAGTGTAATTCACATCCAAACATAGCTAAGTGCCATCCTTTTAAAGTACTCATCATTTTTAAAGAAGTTAAACACTTCAGTACAGACCACTCTGCTAGCTGACAGGCCCAATGGAACAAGACACAGCAGACAGCACCACCACCATCAGTAAACCATCAAGAAAGACTACAGCAGATTTCTACCACACTTACATATCTGTAAATTGACTCAAGTAAGTGCTTTAACTGTCAGTAAATAACAACAATTTTATCACAGTGCTAACTGGTAAGAAAGTAAACTTAGAGGGATGATAGTTCTTGTCATATAGAAATGTGTATATTTTTGGTTTAATTTTTACTGTTTATATATACATAGAACAATATAGACCACTCCAATATAAGCCTTTTCTTGCCATAAAATTATCTCCAGTGTTACGGTAGAAGCTGTTTTTCTGGAACATTTGCTCTTACGGCATCTCCCTTTCAGTACTGCTTGCCTTCCTACAAAATCATTGCAAACTCAGTCTGTATGAAGTTGATATTTAAGCATGTTTTAGGGCTTTAAGCATGTTTAGGGCATGTAAAATGACAACTTTAAAAGTGAACATTTTAGAGATGAGATTTCACCTGCAACTGCTGAGGCCTCAGCTTCAAAAATCCGGGGAACACTGATTTTCAGAGTCTCAAAGAGGTGGACTGCAAACTCCTTTCTCACAACACACACATATATATATATATAAAAACTTCTATCACTAATTCTAATTAAGCACTAATTAGTGCTTAAACAAATCTTTAAGCACTTATTCACTAACTTGTGTGGTAACCTATGTTTTTCACAAATATCTCTAAGGAAACATGAAAATGAAAATGGTTTTTTTATATATTTATGTTTCTCTTGATTGTGTCTGGCTGGTGCTTTAGGGGTGGAAGGGATTGCTCATTATCAAGTAAGCAAGGCACTTAACAGAGGAGAGTGGGGAAGGGAAATGAGGTTCATATCCAGTTTAAAGACCAAAATTTAACCACCAAAACATTTCTCAAACAATTTTCCACATTCCTCTCTCCTCTCACTCCTTATTAAGACAGTCAATATATTACAGTAAGTGCAGAGACTATACTATGAACACAATAGTGAGTCCATGATTTAAATTATATGGTCTCAATTTATAATTATTGCAAAAATGTCATCTATGATGCACACTCAGTCCATCCCCATATGCTGAACAGACTTTTCTTGCCTAATATATCCTACATAAATGCAGTCTTAGCAATTAGTCCATGCTGGGGAAAGGTGCAAGGGCCTCTTCATTTTCTCATCTCACAAAGCCTAAGGCAGTGGCAGACTAGACTTAAGAACTCACGTGCTCTATTCTATGTGCTAGTCCCTGGAGATGTAAATCACTTCAGAGCACTCCTGAATCCTTCTCCAGATGTAGGAATTTGAACATTCTTAGGGGCAGAACTGTGCCCCAAGAATGACTGCCTTCTACCTGTACAGCTCTCCCCTGACTATAGTAGTCATGCTGTCCTGTACCAGTACTTCCCTAAACAACACAGTTTGGCCCATATTATCTGAGAAATCTTTGGCAGATGCAGCTCTGAATAGTATCTATAAAAAATACAGTGACTGCACGCAGGCTTTGCTGCCTGTACCTGCTAAAGGGCAGTAACATCCCTGCATGATTTCAGTTACTGAGGCCCTGTAAGGAAGGTCTCTGCAGTAGTTCCAGAATACCATGAGAAAAAAGCAACACAAGTAATCAGACAAACCCAGATAGCTACTGTCTTATGATAATGATAAAAAAAAAAAACTATGTGTTTGGATAAAACTACGCTAAGCCACTTTTCGCCCCTCCCTTTCCTGTAACCTGTATTCAAATATACTACATTCAGAGACCCATACACAAATAAACAAGTGAAACACCACTATGTCTGTAAAATTAAACACCAGTCCATTTACATAGCTTTTATATTAAATGGTTGGCTGTTTTATGAGCTGTTTGACTGGAGACACAATAGAGCTCTTGAAGCATAAGAAGTATTGACTACACAGTCAGAGAACAGTAATGCAGAAAATAGCTGAGAGGGTGCACATTGTACAAATTCATTAAGAGGGGAGAGAAGGAAAAAAAAAAAAAGGAAAAAAAAAGGCTGAGTTGCAGTGATACAGAGCTACAACAGTCTTGAAATTCCTTGTTCCTAATTGCAGTAATTCAGGAACTGCACCCCATTAGAGTTGTGGTGTATTCTAACGTGCCAAGACACTATTAAAATACTTAAACATCTTTGAAGGCATCAGCGACTTCTTTTTCTGCACCTTAGGCTAAATAGAGTTAAACAGCAATTGAACATATCTCAAGAAGCATTTACTGCCCCAAGACTTGGACCGCTGTCATTCTGAATGTGGCATTATCATGTACTGCAGAGATAGTGTATGCCATCTCTAAAACAGTCCTTCTGAATAAAGTCAAACACAAATCCGTTACTTGAGACATGCCAAACACACTGAAGTAATGCATATATTAATTGCTTTTGGACTGAAAAAAAAATAATCTATATCACGCCCAATTCAGAAATTATTTTTAGTGCTTAAGAAATAAAATACTTCAGAGTACAGGAAGTCTTATATATGCAATGACTGAATGACCAACACTATAAGGGAAGTTATGGCAGGGAGATATTAAATAAAGAATTCTGAACCTATTTATTCTTTTGCTTTTCTCTTAAGAACATACAACGAAAACTCTAAATACTTCATTTAAGAACTGTTATCATTTTTTGAAGACAAGCAAGATCATTGCCATAAGGTGTCCAAAGTGCAAATACTTAGCTTATTTCAAGAGACACAAGAGTGGAATTTTGAAAGCAGACACAAGGAGCTACATAGACCTTTAGCACTAAAACTAGTAAAAGTAAAAACAAGACCAAAAAAGAAGAAAAAAAAACACAAAGCAGGAAGAAAAGGAAAATAGAAATAGTAAGTTATTCTTTGGCAAAAAAAAAAAATAAAAGCTCATGTGAAGTGAATGAAAACATATCAACCAAAATAAATGCATCTGAGGGAGAAAACAGCAGTCTGCATGTAGTAAAGCTGTAGTAGATGCTGTAGTAAAGCAAGCATGGCCATAACGGATAGGACCAAAAGTAACGGCTTAAACTGCAACAATGACAAATCAGGTTAGGTAAATTTAAGGGTAAATGGTTGGAAAGCTGGATAAAGGGATAGAAGATTGTGAAGTCTGCACCATCAGAGGGTTTTAAGAACGGTTGGACAAACTCCTCTCAAGAGTAATCAAGGCATAGCTAATCCTACCTTGGGAAAGGAAGTATGCACTAGATGACCTCTAAAAGTTCCTTTCAGCTCTCCAGCTCTGTTAATATGATTACTAACATTTATGTATTTTGGCCTCAACCCAATCTCTAACTGCTTTTAGGTTAAGATTCTTGACTTTGCAGTAAATCAGCCTTAAAAGTTGAGCTTATATTCAACTAAAAGTGCATTTTAGAATGACATATTTCTTCAAAATTTGGGTTAATAGAAAGTCTTAAGACTGTTTACTTTTATGTGATTTTTTTTCTGTTTTACATTGCATCATACCTGCCTTTCTTTTAGGGAGGAGAAAAAGTTAAATAGATGAAAGAAGACACTAGGTTTATATGTATTTCCTTCATTCAATTGACCATACTAGACCAGACTAACTAGTTGTTATAACATGACTTAGGCAGGTAACAATAGAAATATTACCTAAGTAATAAAATCTTGCCTAATGTTTCATGTTTTCTGTTATTGCTATCATAATTGCCTCCAGCTGTCAAAAAAATGTACTCTGTAAATGTTCCTCTAATTATAGAATGACCATGGAAAAAAAGGTTCCTATCTTTTTTTTTTTTTTTTTAAACCAGCTCTGTAGACCTGCACTGTGATCTTCAATGAACCAGCAATGTTTCAAACTTGACTTAAAGGCAGTTCATACTAATCACTACAGTTTGGCATTTTATTTTGCACTAAAAACTGCAGTTATTCTTTTCTAGGCACAAGTAACGCTAAACAGTTGATGGCCTGCAGAGAACCGCAGTATAGTTCATATGCAGTATTATGTGCAAATGAAACCCAATTCAACAGACAATTCTAGATAAATACTAATTTAAAATCGTGATTACATAGCATAAAAGGAATTAAATTTGAAACACAGAGTTTTCTCTCATTTGTATTTCATATAGTTCAGACTTTGTTTTATTTCGATTTATAAGGCCAATTGCATACATATTATGAGGAGTAAGAACTATCAGCTTATGTGATGCTAGTGGAGAGTAATGTACTAAATGTACCATCCCGAATTTAAAGTAATTCCCTAGATTTTAATTTTCTAGAATTAAATGTAATTGTTATGAGTCTCCTTGTAATCCTGTTAAATCCTTTGATAGCCTGATTTACTTCTATCAGTGAAATGGCAACAGATTTTTTTTAAGAAAAGTAAGACTTACTGTGGCTTCCTGAAGTAGCAGAGACATTAAGATGTAGGACACTTTTAAGCTGTCTAATTGTTCTGCCAGTCTGATGCTAAAGTATTAATCTGTCACTGTGTCAAATTACATACCTTTAGATTTTACAGGAAAACGTGTCTGTGCTTAACAAACTCTGAGCTGAAACAACTTATGGAGCAATTAGGGTGTCAGCTCTTCTAAAGATGACTTAAAAAAAAAGTCTGAATCAGGGCTCGAAAGTCAACATAATTTCCTTGATACTTATGCCAAAATGATAGGACTGCAGGACCTCCAAGGGAACAGAGTAGGTGGCAGAAATGATTAGCTCATCTCAGCTATGTAGTCTGCCCCTCCTTGTTTTATTTTTTGGTATTAAGGCTCTAATACTGCATTTTCTTCACTAGCAATGAACACTGAGTAGAGAAACTAACATTCTTGCCACAGGAAAGAAAAAAGCTCTCCTCCCACCTTGCATGTGATGCCCATCTCATTCAAAAGGCAATTTCATTTTGAAGTTATTCCAGGTGACGTTTTCTGGGGGTGATATTAATGAATGCATTGCTTCTATTTAGACATGAAAATTGCAATCCTAAATGATGTTAAGTGCCACTGAATCTTAGAGAAAAATGAGACCCTATAGCAAGGTTTGAATATGTAGAAGAGGCAGTAACATGACAGAGTTGAAAGATGTCTTCTAAGCTTGATCTCTGTTGGACTACATAAAAAGTCACTGGGTAGCACTAAAGTTTACATTCAAAACTATGGATATGGTATGGCTGAATCTAAAATATCAAGTTCTGACTGAATGCTTCTGTGTTTAATTTGAAGACTGGCTTTAAGGAAGAATGGTGAATCCTTTCTTTCATGTCTTTCATTCCTCCAATAAGTTACTTTTTCCTACCAAACTTTTCTGCCACATGAAATGCTAACTTGAACTGATTCTGATAGAACTACTCCCTTCCTAAAAATGAAATTCTTCATACAGTCTACTTTATAATAGAAAACATTGCTGGATTCTGCAGTCTGCATGTATAGAGTAAAATATTATAAAATAACATATGTTAAAGAATACTAGTTCTTTCGTAAAAAGGAAATACTCCTGTTCCTGAGACATTTTCTGTGTGGCCTGTGTAATAGTTATTTCACACATGTCCTAGATGCTCAGGACTAAGCTTAGTAAATGTAAAATGTGCTCTTAAAAAAGTTCCATTAATTTATCCTACAGTACTTTAAAATTGGGGTGTGGGGGGAGTTAAAGTTCTTCATGTTCAGCAG
>NW_010584846.1:371379-383557 GCF_000705375.1 Tinamus guttatus | reverse complement strand
AGGAACAAGCAAACAAATATCTTGTGACTACTTGTCTTTTTAGTATCTGTCAAGACAAAGTTGTGTTGTAGGATGAAGAATAGCAGTCACCTAAAGGATTTGTTTAGCCTTTATACCATAATAAATAAAGCTAGAAAGAAAGAAAAAGAAAGCTAGAAAGAAAGCCAGCAAGCTAGAAAGAAAAAAAAACCCTCACTCTTCTGTTCATTACACACATATTTGTCCACAAATACAAATAGAAGTTTGTAATTTTACATACCTAATCATACTAACAAGAGTTGGAAACAAAACGAAATCTAATTCAATTCAGTGACTTGAAAAGTACAAAGAATGCATTTTCATTAGTTCAGTTCAGCAGATCTCTGTGCTGCACAGAATATGTTAAAAATTGAAATAAAGAAAATTTAAGATTATTAATACACACTTTTCTGTTTTTTTACAGCATCCCCTAAATTGATTGAGTTAAATGATGAAAAAAATACTGCTCATCTTTACTAATTATGAGGCAAAACATATTAAGCCATACAGATTAACTGTAAATTGTGCTATTTCTAACTGCAAAATGAAAATTAGTTTTTGCTAAATAAGTAGTTACCGACTTATTTTTTATTTCATAGCAGTGGCTTGAACAAAACGAGGTGTACTTAGAGCTATATAGATAGCATCATACTGGGAGAAGAAAAAAATAAATGAAATGCTGTTTAAATGACGAATTTTGTGATAAAACTGCAAATATTGATCAAACTTGAAAAAAAAAAACCCAACACATTCTTATGTCATCCTCTATTCTTATGTCGCCACAGAGGAATGCACCATGCTGTCACTTTGGTTTTTAGATTCATCACCTTTCTGATGCCACCAGGTAGCTTGATAGAGGTTTAAAGAATGGAGTAAAAGTGAACTTGTGCTTGCGACAGAAACTTTGATAGATAAAGCACAAGGACCCAGATGGAAAAACTAACTACATTATCTAGTTCAATGGTTTATTTTTGGTTTATTTTATATATATATATATATATATATATATGCATACATATATATAAGAAATACCAGCACATAATAAAGACGATTTGGTGAAATCTCTCAGAATTTCTGGATTTTGTGCAAAGTTCAGTTACTTTTCTTTAACCCTCAACTTTTCCCATGGACAGGTAAAATTCTATTCCTGAATACTGTGCATCTAAGTAAAGTATTACAAAGCATTACGAAGAAAGTTCAAGCAGCTTGAACTTTTGTTTTTTGAAGTACTCATGTTCTGTCATTGAGATAATGCACAGAATCAGATTTTTTTCTGTTTTTATAAATATATGAAAAAAATGTCTTAACACCTTAAAAAAATGGAGTCATATACATAAACCTAATGAAACTCCCAGTGTGATTTATTTCCTGTTAATGGGATTTTCTTTCTTTTTTAAAAATTGATTTTTCAACTGTGTTTTCAGATTACTGCTAGTGAATTAATTACAAACATCAGCTCAGAATGGTTACAGACTTATGACAGGTTAATCTGGGTTACAGACCATTAGTAATTAAGTGTTTGGCAAAGCACTAATTCCACTTGTGCATATACAGTAGATAAACTGTAGTCATACTTGTGAATCATAGGAATGGTACACAAAAGAGAGATTGAAGAAAGGGACCACAGAAAGAAAAAGCATAATAGAAATTTTATATTGGATGGACAGGCTAGTAGAAAGACTAAAAAAAATAAAGTTCGAATGAAACAAAACAGAGAAAACAGAAAATAAGTTTTATTTGTAAAGGCATAGCTAATTTTGGGTTGATTTAAAAGCTATTAGGTATGACTTTTTTTTCTTCCTAAAACTCTTACTTGAGTGGATAGATAGGTTTTTTCTTCTACAAAAATTTCATTATTTGTGTCAGCCCATTCTCTTAGGCGTATTTACAATTTGTCTCCTTTCTGTTAATCTACCCAAAATAAGGTGCAGTGCAATAAGGTAACTCCGTTATTCTCAGGATGTGATTATTATAGGAGAACTATTCAAAGAGGAAGGAGTGCTCTTGAAGTCCTACCAGAAATCAGTGACCATGCTTAGATATTTCATTTTACCTGTACAAAGCGGGCAGCAGAGAAAGCTGACGACAACATTCGTGGACCTTTGTAGTACATAAAGGTAGTGACCCACTACATACAGTCTAGATAAGGCATAGTGAATAAACTCACAGCCTACAGTGCTGGATACCAATCATTAGGTGATGAAATTTATGCTTTAAGAAGTTTAATTGAATGAGCCTGGTAAAGCATCTGTATGAAGTGTTGTGTTACAGATTGTTTTTAATCAGAAGTGAGTGGCTGACAAGATCAAATTGTGAAACTTTGAAAGTTTTATGTTTACTTTTGGATAATAGTGAAGAATCAGGATATGAAGGAAAAAAAAAGATTTTGGGGCTTTTTTTTTTTTTTTTTTTTAACAACAACAACAAAAATCCTTATTTCAAAAGCAAGACCAACATTTTACTCAGCTCTTCAGTGTGATGCTTCAGATGCTATTTTAATTTTTTTAGGCTATCTACGTATGCCCTCATATACTTTTCCCATCAGGTACATGAAAACTCACTGAATATGTGGCACTGCAATAAGCAGCTAGCCAGTTTCTCAAGGCATGCTGCCTCTTACCAGATTTTGGCCATGAATTGCAATTGCATACGTCTTTAGTGTTGTTAAACTTATTCTGTGCTGCAGAAAGAGTATTTTATGATGCTTTGTTTCTATTTACTGACTTTTTTAGTCACTGAAAGTAGGGGAGATACAGAAAGAGGTCAAAATTGACAGCAAAACTGAATCAGTGCTTCTCATGCCAATGAAATAATGAAAACCATCACTGTTCATACAGCAACAATAATGAATATAAATAGAAAAAAAAAGGCTCTGAATAACTACTGGGAGAAAGAGAATAAAGCATCCATTTCAAGAAAAAAATCTTTTCCTGCCCTCACAGATAGCTTTGTGAACTGGCTAAATTAGGATGCCCTTTAAACAATTTTCATGCTTCAAGCAAAGTCTGTGAAAGACAGGTCTCCTTTATTTTCCTGTAAGAGATCAGACTTAATAGGTTGAATTTAACTCATATTTTATTTCTCCTGCCAGTCATTCTTAGATAAAGTCTGTTATCTCATCTTTGACATAGTTCAATACTTAATAAGAATGTTTTATTCCTTGGATTTATTGTCTCAAGCATACATCTCTCTATCTGTCCACAGGTAACATAGCAGAATGTGAGTACTGGCCAAATAATTGTCAAAGGATAATAAAGATTTGCACAGCTCTTCTACCTATTTCAAAATTAAATTCCTAAGTAAAGGTAGACCTCCGTAGCAACTGTAATTGCTCTGCTTATTTGATTTTCTTCTGTTAAAGAATAGAGGACATTGCAACCCAAGAACAATTAAAGAAACAAGTTTCTTCACTTTTATGACCGACATCATGTTCTAAAAACACTTAACATAAAAGTAATTGGAGAGATGCTGTATCAAATTCCAACAGATTAGAAGACTTTTGTCTGTCACTAAGTGATTCCATCGATTTAATGTGTTTTACATAGCCATCTGTTCAAAACTCAGTAGAGAAATATCTGTCCCTAGTTGAAACTGTTTGAAAATAATTATATCTTCTTCAAAAATAACAAAATAGCAATCTGTTAGAAACTATGTCATGCAGCAGGAGAATAATACTTGTTAACTTATAACTTTTTTGTTCATTCAAGGGTTTTGAACTGAGGTAATATTTATAGAAATGTAAATGTCTATCTTAAATTTAGAATTTAGGCAGGTAGAATTGAAAGGGAAGGAAGAAAGAACATAAAAGGAATAAAATTTCCGTGCTGATATCACAAAAAGCAAGCATCATTTAAGTTCTCTGTTATTAGTTTCTCTAATTTAGTATACCTCAGTCTATGAAAATTTCTCTAGCTGCAGGCATTTCTGATACTACTGAACAAAGCTTTTACAGTTTTCTATAACAATCAATATTTTGTCAACTCCCTCATGAATTCCAAAAATAATTTTAAGAGTTCAGCTACACAGGCAGGCCAGTCAGGCTGAGCAATGGCTCTAATTATAAACATCTGAGAGAATTTCTCACCGATTCAGCTTTAACTAATCTGTCTTTCTGGGAAAGGTAATACAAACACCTAAGGCATGGCTTTCATAAAAGGCAATCTATCTTTAGCATATAGCATTTAGAAATCCAGTCTATTCAAATTTCCCTTACATGCCTAAAATCACAAATATTTTGCTTACTGAGAGTGATCTTGCACTGCCTACTGCATCCTTTGAATCTGATATTTGTCTCATCAATGAAAAGTGAATATTCAAGGTAACTATACAAAGCTAGCAGTAGTATGCTACAAAACTGGGGGGGGAAAAAAAAAAAAGTATAATCTGCAAGACAGATCTGTTGCCAGGATAGCAACTGATGATCTTGGCTGAACAGGACAGGACAGGAATCCTGAAGACAGGATTAAGTCTCAATATCTGTGTTTTGCTTCTTGACTATTACAAATAAGGGAGATGAAGCTTTATACAATGTTACACTCATTTGCCAAGAAATTAACACCAAAAGCATACTTATCTAAATCACAGATAATTTCGATGCCCAGAAAGATCTAAAGCAGAATTATTCAGCCCAGAGGAAGACCATGTGTGTTTGTATTCCTGGACTCTAGCAGGCAAGGAAGATAAGTAGCTAAACTTGCTTAGCTGAAAGCAGTTTCTGTTGCTCAGAGCGGGACAGGCAGGAAGTGCAGACAACACACGAGGAGGCAAATTTGGAGATTTCCTCAAGAGGTAAGGGCTGCGTGCAACAGGGAGCAGAATCGTCCATTCTGTTGACGATGGAATGAAAAAGACTTT
This sequence comes from Tinamus guttatus, assembly GCF_000705375.1. The sequence continues at coordinate 378,685 of NW_010584846.1, read as the reverse complement.
TCTGGAGACTTAAATGAGGCTGAAGAATTTGTTTTACACAGGAAGACACTGAAAGCTGATTGAATAGACAGACTGCAAGGAGATGATGCTGAAGATGAGGGGGAGGATGCCTTTTCAGAGCTTTATATTGTGTCTCACTCAGCAGTTCTATATTTTCACTATCTGAAAATGTTTGTTCATTACTTTTTGTTCTACTAAAATGTAGCTTTGCAGAAGGGGATGATTTTGGTATCTGTTGGTGTGTTATCTGCACTTGAAGACTGAATAAGATTACATTAAACAAAAGTATAAGCAAAGGACATTAAAAATTAACAACTACTGGTTTATAAAGAGAGAGCACAAAAAATGAACCAGAAGCTACATATCAGCTTTATTTTACCTACAAATTAAACCCTAAAAGTTCCCTAACCCAGAACCACAGCCTGAGGAAACATAATAGAGCTTTGTTCATAGAACTTCTGATTTTTTTGAGAGTTGTAGTGATTTTATTTTAATTTAAGGTTCAAATAGAGGACTATAATGATACTCTCCTTACTCCCTTAAGCAGTGAATGATATTGCAAATGACAGTATATAATTTGTAAGCAAAATTAATTTGCATGGAAATAAGTGCCTGCTATGGTATATCCTCTGCATCTTAAAAATATTATCCTGGTTTCTATGGAAATAGAAATTGCAAACCATATATACCTATCTGCTTTTGGAAAAGGATTGACAGACTATAGAAGGGCATCGCATCTTATATATGAGATTACAGGTGGAAAAGAGAACGAAATTAAAGTTACTGGATAGGAAAACTTCTTTAAGTAATTATGACTAGTTTTCAGCAATTCCTGCTAGCAAATGGAAGTAAAACCAACATTCACAGCTGTGTACTACAGATATTGTTCCAGCTTAAACTTTCTCCTGTTTTACTACAATAGTCAGCTACATTTTTTTAACGACAACATAAGAAGGTTAAAAAGAACATAAAAGAGGTATTCATAAAATTTGTCTGTATATTAAAAAAAAAGGAACAATTAAAACAAAGTTTAAAGGCAATCATCTTTTATCTAAACAGGAAATAGGCAATTAAAATGAAATTTATGTAGTTCATTGAATAGGTATCCCAGACAGTAAACCTGGTTATTATCCCAAATAGTATAATTACCTCCTTCATACTAAATATTCTGTTGTTTGCCAAATGAAATGCAAAACAAGCTAACTCCACATAGTCCTGTAAATCCTGCTTAGAAAGAAGAGTATCATCAATAACTATAGGTCAGTTTATCTCAAGAAAATTACCAGGTATCCAGCACATCAAAGCACTTGCACTGCAATTCTATCCTTCCCTGTGTTTTTAATTATCAGGTTCTTCTCCACAGGAAGCAATTCAAAAGAGAATTGAAACTATTTTGAAAGCTATAAACATCAGAAAGATTCTGCCTCATACATTCTAAAATACAGAATATCTTAAAACCTCACAGCATGTAACAGCCATATATACAAGCCTTTTCCAGGTAAAAAGAAAGTTTAGTTCGAAAAACAGCCATCACACATATACACACACACATACACAAATAAATAAATTAGTATCTGCAAAGACCAGCTTTCTATTAGTATCTGCACAACCTTAAGTTAAAAAGGAAAACAATCTTTTATTGATCGAATTTGGCAATTTGACTGTGAAGAGGTAATATTTTCTAATACCTAGAAGGTGTATTTTGAATTTCTCATATCCCAAATAATGAGAAATAAATAAGTAGAAGTAAAGAGAACCATACATTTCATGCCCATATGTAAGAAGAACTTGTGGGGAAATAAAAGCAGATTTTCAGACTTGCTTGTTTGTCTGTGAAAAGTCAAAGTGAATTACTGTTAGAAATATTTAACTTGTGCTGAAAGTACATGTCTTTCAAGCTCTGCTATGCATAACAATTTAAACAGAACCTTTTATTTCCATATTGTTTAAGCTGCATCAGCAAATTTCAGGGAACAGGAAAGTTTATGACAGCTTGCATTATTAGATTTCTTTATTATAGTACTTGCCATGACCTTCAGTACTGATCCTCTGCAAGATTTTGATTTTAACATTCCAGACTGAAAACAACCCGAAAAGGTATCATGAAAATGTCCTGCTTTGCAAGCAGTCAGCAGGAGTTACTAAGATGGAAGTTGCACTGACAAAAGATGTGGTGGTTTAGGATTATTCTAGGTACAGAAATTGCATCCTCAGAAAGATAACTTTAATAGTAATTTCTTCTGTTTTGGATGCAACTAATAGCTGAATGCAGACATACTGACAAGGATTACATACATAATCACACTCTCTCTCAAATACCATGCTGCAAGTGCTCTCCTTTTTTATTGATTATAGGAAAGACCTAAAACATGCTCTAACTCTATAGCTGAACGGGAGTTTTCAGATGGAAGAGGAAGAAGGGATTTGGGATTGACTGGAGAAAGCAAAGCCCCCTAACAAGCTACAAAGTCAAGTTTGCTCGCTTTCTCTCTCTTCCTATAATTTCTGACTGGTTGCAGAGCAACCAACTATCAGGATGATGAGGGCTCTCACCAGGAAGAGTTGGAAGTTGTTGATTGGAATCCCTTAGGATCCCTTATAGTATCTACAACTTCCATTACTCACACTTGAATGAAAAACTTCTGCAATTCCTACTCCGATTTTAAGCTACATGCATAGGTCAGTGTTCATATGTTTCAGGAATATTCAGAACTTAACTGCCTTATTTCTGGATGATACTGGAACGTGGACTTTCAGATTAAATGGTTTTATAACTCTGAATTTTAACTTAGATGTATAAATAACTTTGTCTTTGAAAATAAAGAGCCACAGTCAGAATAAGGTGCCTACTAGAAGATTAGATTTCTGAAATTATTTGTGGAGCGCATACCCACTTTCAGGGCCAAAACAGGTGCTCTGGGTCTGTCCCTATTTTCCTGAGCAATAATGCACTCACCAGTTATAAAAACCTTTTCTGGAATCAAAATATTGTTATAGTGGTAGTAAGGTCTACTTTTAGCATGAAAATGGCAAGTCTAGAGCTTCTCTGTGACACAGATAATAATGCTGTGTAATTAAGCTCTACAGCAAACACTCAATTTTGCACTGCAATAATTATCAACATCTTCTCTTGAGCCCAATATCAAGTACTTATTTAAATTAATTAGCTGGTATGACATCCTCAATAATATTGCAAAAATTGTTAAAATTCAACTGAATTTATTAGTAAAGCCTTTGCCTCTCAAAAGACTAAAACTTAGCTTATTACCACCTTGTTCTCAACAGATGAATAGCATGGAGGCCATAGCCATCAACTTTCCTTGCAAAATATTCAATATCCTGCAATAAAGTCTTTTAGAGTAAATATAAGATGACAACTGATTATAGATCTGTCAGCTTGAGTGGGAAGACTTGACACCTTGTTTCTAGCTGCATTTCAAGTCTGTTAGTTTCCATAATTGCACAAATGAAGCCCTGGCATATTTTCCTAAGATGCGATAGCCATAAGCAAATAAAAGCTGTCATTCATTTGTAAACATTATATAAAAGTAACACAAAGAAAGCTAGCCATGGGATTGGTCAACTTTTGTTTACGCAAACTAATGCCATGTTCCGTTTGCTAGACATTTTGAAGACGTCTGGAGGGGCGGTTTGCATTGGTCATGATGATGGCTCATGCAAAGTGGTTGCTCCCCTATTCCAGTCACTCTCTGTTTTCATCTGTTCACCGCTAGTCTCCCAACACTAATCAATGTCTCACTAACCAGCGTGATTGAACAAGAGTTACAAGACTACTAGAAGCAGTCTGACTAAGCTGATCTTCATTTCATACTTCCATCAGTGTGCTAGAGAAATTACATTGAAGAGCCGCATGACTTTAACCCTTCAAACTTTGTCAGGGGAAATTTAAGACCATCAGTCAGGATGTACATTTAAGCCTCCATAACTATCACTAATTCAGTTACTTGCAGGCATAATAATGTCAGTATTTATTTAATAAAAAAAGAAATGTGTGTAGCAGAAATACTCAGATTCTGTGGCTGGAAGGAACCATTCTGATCATCCAGACAGTTCCCTTGAATGCATAGATTGAAGATTTTTTCCCTCTAGAAGCAAAATTGAAGTCTGTCTTCTAGAAAATAATGTTTTGGACTCCAAGCAATATCGAGTTTATTATATACCCTGATAAACTGATGCAATACTTCAATTACACTTACTACAAGGAAACACATATCCTCATGTTCATTGACATTCATCTTAATTTCCAGTCTCTGTACCTGGCTTCAATGAAAGATTTAGGAAAATCTCCTCTCCTTATAAAATCTTTTTCCTGTGGTAAAAATTCTCTTCTCTGAATGTGTCTCAGTGAAATGAAGGGACTGAATCCTCTAAGCTTTACTTCACTGTATTATTTTTTCACTTCTTTAATAATTTTGTAGCCACTTTTAACTCTCTCCAGTTTTACCACCTTGTTTTTGAGAATAAATTGTTAAATATTGAACAGAATAATTCATCTGTTGTCTTAATAATATTGAGTACAGAAATAAGATCACTTCCCTATCTCTACTTTTTGCATACAATGAAGATCTGCATAAAGAGACAGTTCTTCTCCAAAAGGTATGATAAGTAGAATCACATCATTCAGAATCAGAATGCAGAAATCTCCTGAAGAGTCCTAGCAGCTTAATTTAGTCATCTTTTGTCATCTCCTTTTGCCTTCAAGGTACTTGTACTTCCTGTTGGTGCTACCTGTAAAGTCAAATACATTCTTCTGTCTCAAAGCTTTTTGAAATTCCAGAAAAAAAAGTTGAAACACCATTTATGTTTTCCAAGTGTACACCTGGGAAGCATGTTCAAAGTCCATCTAGCATTCACAATCAGCATCAGCTCCCCTAATATATTTAATTCCTCTCAAAAATATGATTTCCTAGAAGAAAATATTACCTTCTAACCCATTACAGGAGTGGAATACTTTATATAAATGAGACCACCCCTAAACCATATTCTTATATTCTCCATCTGCAAAATTCAAAACTTCTTTCCAAAGAAGTTCCATCCTAAAGAAATGTGCATCCATCTGTATTGATATAATCGTTCTTTGTCTATTCGATTTATAATGCAGTGCACCATGCATTGGAAGAATTCTGAATACTAAAATTAAAAAACAAGCAAACAAAACACGCACACAAAAAAGACTTTTGCCTTCCCTCTTTGGAGCAGCTACCTTCATTTTTCTCTTTGTGCCAGAAACAGTATAATACCAGTCATATCACACTCATGGTGCAGGTGTGTGCAGAAATGTAACTCTTGCCATTATAAACTGATTCTTAGCCCACTTGCAATACTCATTTACCTTCTAACTGTAGTTTGTGAAAGTAAATGGTCACATTGCTTCTACCATGAAGTCTTCTACTTTCACTCTCTCCTATTTCTTTATTCAATGAATTATTAATAAAGTTTTTTTTTTTTTTTGTTCTCACCCAGAGAGCTGGGAAGATACCTTTTCAGTGAAGCTAAAAGTTTCCACCTAAAAATAAAGGCCTTCAACCAGATTTATGAGTTGGTTAAATGTATTCCCTGTTACTTTCCTTGTCCCTTTTGTCTCCAAAACTATATCACAGTTCCTCTGCTTAATGTCTTTAGATATGAAATAATAATAGAGGCTTAGAAAATCCTGTCCATTAGGATTACACCAAAACTGCATCACTAGCCTTATTACACTAACACTGAATTCTCCGTCTGTTTTTTAATTAAAAAAGAACAAAAACAAACAAACCAAACCCAAACTTATTTAGTGTTGTCTTTTTGTTTTTATTTTTAAAGATCTTATAAGGCTCTCCTCACTACTTACTTGACCTTCTTCAGTTATACACTGACATCTAAGCCTCTCTTCTCCAGTAATACACTGCCACATTTGTTTCTCATGGCCTCGGTCCTCAAGCTGAGCTTTGTGTTTTCTCCATAAAGCACTATGTTATTCTCATAAATATCTTCTGAAAACTCATGTCTCCACAACATCCACAGCAAACGTTTGTAAAACTACTTCAGAAATTGTTTAATTTATAAGAGCATATAGTGATTTTGCTTTTATTTCAGAACAAAAATGACCTTTTTTATGTTCCCAACACATTCTGCTCTTTATGACTGAAAACATTTTTTACTGTGCATTGCAAATTATTTTGAAGAGGATTTACATCTTCATAAGGTTTCTATGAATTATTTAGCACACTTTTGTATGCTGTAAATTATAGTTGGTCTCCTGGCTATATTTCAGCTTTTCAGGGAGAAGAGACAGACAAGATCATTGTTAATTTAAGTATAAAATTAATCCAAGCATTAGCGAATTTAGATTATCTTTGGTATTCAAATGGGACACTGCTTTCCAAAGCACTCATGGTTTTCTTATGCTGATTTCCAGGATACGTAATGCTGATGTGCAACTTCCTTGATAATCATATGGGAACATATGACTGTAAGGAAACAAGTGGATCAGAGCCCAGTCTTGCTACACTGCACAATAAGTACCTCATTTAGTAGAATCCCGAAACGTCACAGTACTTTTTCAAAAGATAAAGCTGGGTTAGGAGATGTGGACAATCATCAGTGCATCAGAAGGACAAAGCAAACCAAAAAGTGTGGAGTGCTGAATTATGGATCAAGTAGGAAACAAAGCAAAAAACCCTCTCTCTTCCCATACTTGCCAGGCGACCTGAAGTAGCAGTCCTGAGGCATAGATGGACATGGTTTAAATAGAATGTAACAAACAGAATCCATATAGGCAGCCTGGAGAATTACGTCAAGGCTTTAAAATGATCTCTCATTTACTATTACTGAGGTAAAGAACTGGAAAGCTCATATGATGAAGGCATTCACACTTCAATTAACGTAACAGACAAAGTCATCCAAGTGCTTTGGAAAATGTTATCAATTACAGTTTAAAAAAAATCCACATTGTGGTTTACATGACAGAAAAGCAGTCATGGTTTGGTTTGGTTCATTTGTTTTTCTGCAGAAGAAATAAAAATAGTTATTTCGGATAACAATTGTTGCATTTTAGGCCACATGATTGTTATAAATTACTTACAAAAGAAAAATGACTTATAAGTGTGTGTATACATAAAGTATCCTGTACCTTTGCCATTCCCTATGTACTTTTATGTCTTATTTTATGCAGAAATTTCTGTCTTCCTAAAGAATAATCAAAGTTGAAAAAGAATCATCGGCAATGTTTTTCCTTAAATTAATGGAAAGGTCTAAGCAGACAAGTCCTTTTAGGAACTTAAAACTTCTTCCCCAAGCTTTAAAT
>NW_010584846.1:320539-363599 GCF_000705375.1 Tinamus guttatus | reverse complement strand
AACCACGGTGCCCATCCTGTCCGCCAGCGGACCCACGTTTTCCCTAATCTTCCTTTTGCTGTTAATATATTTGAAGAAGTTTTTCTTCTTATTTTTAATGTCCCTTGCCAGACTGTGTTCCAAACGTGCCTTAGCTTTCCTTGTCGCATCTCTGCATTCCCTGACTACGTTCCTGCATCTCTCCCAGGGGACCTGTCCTTTCTTCCACATTCTGTATACCATCGCCTTCTGCTTGAGCATTGCCACAAGCAAGTTATTGCTAGTAACTATGAACAAACAGCTTTTTTCCTTTCTTCTGTTTCTCCCACTTTTGATTTTAATTTGGTCTTCATGATTACCTTTTGTAGAAATGTGTTTTTATATCTCTCTTTAAATGGGGACCCAGGGACAGCTGCCCCTTACAGCTGCACAAACCTTGAAAGACACAGTGTGAATGAACAGTTTGGTCTCTTATGTGCACTTCACTGAGTGCACTGAGCATGCATGGTCAACACCAGGAATATTAGTAACACGGTAAAAACCAGATGTATGCCATTGCCTATACTATGTATGGTTACATGCAGGCGTCACTGTCTAACTTTCCTGTGCAACAGTTGAACTTTTCTGATTAGCAGTATCTGCTAAAAATCAGGAGAAAAACCTGCACAGTCTCATAACATTTATGCACCTTCGCTTCTGAAGCTTATGTCTAGTTACCATTGTTTTTTTCTAGAACAAAGGCTTTAAATGGAAGAAGAAAAAAAGGCGAAGAAGAATGGAAAAAACAACCATCTTGAAGGAGCATTTGTCTTCCTCTTAAGATGCCATCAGCATTTCATAGAGTAACGGACATTCAGATATACTCAGAAACCATAAATACAAACAATCAAGCAGTTATGAGACTTTTCAGCTGTGCATGTCCAAACTGAAACCTAATGATAGACTTCTGTGCAGAAGGGGTAACTTTTTCATTTTAAATGTCTCAGAGAACATCCCTGCTCCTTCACTGAATTTGTATCATTACCATCTCAAGTTTGTAAATTGTGCTTTTAAAGATGCAAAGCCCTACTAAGAGTTGGAGATCAGTACATTGCAACTGTAATGCAGTTACAGTTAACTTTATGCAGTTGTAACATTTTTCTCCTGTATTGGCTTTGCAATATAACAAAAAGATATATTGTAGAAAGGATCATCTAATATCTTATTATATAACTTGTATACTTCTGTCACCCATCTTTCACTATGTGACAAGACTAAAATGACATCTCATATTAAACTCCTATGTTCGGAGCATCTTTTTCATTGTACTCTGGGTAATCTATAGATGGTTAACTTCAGTCCTTTCATTTTAAAAGCATCTCAATTACTATTGCACCTTCAGTAACTGAGCATTGTATATCAAAATGAAAAAAAGGAACAGGCTACTAGTTTACACTGTTTATGAAATCAGTTTATAAAATATACTATTAGTGTGCAAAATACCTGTATAACATGTTATATCTAATAATCAGAATTATTTGTTTTGAGATTTCATGTAAGAGAATTATGGGACCCAAGTTTTATGTATATTTCCAAAACTTTGACAGCAACAACCTGCCACAGCCATGAGTACTAGAGTCATTTTAAAGCCTGAGATAAGCATTAGATGCATATTTACACCCCTTCTAAAGTTTTTTTTCCTGACAACATTAAAAAAGGAAAGAAAATAGAATCATAGAACGATTAAGGTTGGTAGGGACCTCTAGAGGACATATAGTCCAACCCCCCTGCACATGCAGGGTCACCTAGAGCATGTGGCACTAAAATAGGAAGAAGCTGTAAGCTTACTGTATGCAAAACATACAGAAAATATTAAGGCAGTTTTTTTTAAAAAAACAAAACAAAACAAATCTTTTCAACAGTCAAAATCTTTGTGATAACTGCCAAATCAAATTACATTTGATAAGGATCTGTCAAGAGTATAAAGCCTTTCCTGTTTATCAAATAGAATATGTTCACTTTACTCCACATAGCAATATAGAAGTTAACACATTACAGTGTGAAATGCGGAATCAGCATACCAAGTATGGTTAACAAAAATACTTAGAAATCATTAAGAAATATTTTTCAGTGGGAGGGTTAATTTATATTGGTGGAAATTCCAGTTCTATTAAGTTACATAGCCTCGTTCTAACTGACATTCTAGGAACCATCTTAGCATAATGAATCTATACGTCCATAGGTGCAAACCAACATATTTACAATAAATGGCATTTTTCCTTCTGTTATACTTTTTCTTTACACATAATGGTGACCTTGGCCCAGGGCAAACGGCAGATTTAAATCCAAATTCTAATGTTTACAGGCAATACCAAGAGTAAGCAACACAGCAAGCAAGTACATACCAACAGCAAGCAAAATAGTAAACAAAAACATACCATGAGGTTGGCGACCCTAATATTCCTCCCCACCAGCCAATCATCTGGCTTTCATTGCTACTGTTAAGATACGTCCCAATGAAGTTTTTGCTCCAGCATTTCACTTCACTCTTCGTGCTCTTTTAATGATGAGAGCTCGGTGTATTCACACATTTCCCACAACAAACTTGAATCATAAAGACATAAATATTCCTTCCACTACAGTTTTGCCTAAAAATCATTGCCGTTTCTGCTCTGCAGCATCTTGCCTACTCTTATGGTTGTCAAAACTGGCACTATTAGATGCATCCCCTCTTGTTGCCAAACAGTTGGATCCGAAACACAGAATGATTTAATAAAACAACAGCAGATTCTGTGAAAAAGAATCCATACAGAACCAGTAAGATATCTTTAATAGTAACTGACTGTTTTTTTTGAGTAGGAAAGAATAGATGATGAGAAGGTGGCACAAAGCAAATAAGAAACAGAAAAATGTTTTGATTTCCCTGATCTGTGATATTCAGGATTATTAACACCGAAATTTTGAGGAAAGGTTTTATCTGCCTTTCTTTGTTCTAGGAGGAACTTCGAGTATTTCAGAAGAGGAATAGAAACCAAAATATTACAGAAAAGAGAAAAAGAGAGAGAAAAACAATTTATAATAATATACCCCAGAAGATTGTAATATGATCTAATATTTCCTCCCCGCTTAGTATTAGTAAGGCTCAAGTAATGTGTTCGAGTTTGGCTGCTGCTTTGTAAGGTAGAGGTTAGGTAAACTAGAGAGAATCTGGAGGACAGCAGCAAAATCAGAATGCTAAAAATATGATGCTAGATGGAAAAAAAATGAAAAAAAAAAGTCTAGAGAAAAGGGAGTTCACTAAGCGACAATATAATAGCCTTCAGCCATGCAAAGGCATGACAGAACAAAATGTCTTAATTTGCAGCAAGAGACATTTTATAGTAAGAAAGAACACTTTGATGCTGCCTATAGTTATGCTAGGATTTAGGGTGATTTAGAAGGCCATGTAACCTGCACATTAAAGACACTAGAAATGAAATCAGATAATTTCTGAGAGAGATCTCACTAGATATTTCCTCTGTTAGGACAAGAGCAAGAATGGATGTCCTTTATCCCTTTATATGTATATATATGTATGTATATGTATATATGTATATGTACATATAGAGATGTAGTCAAAAGTAGCTGATGTGAAACTGGCAAAATCAAAGTAAGTCTGTGTTGAAGAAAGAAAAAAAATCTTGCGGAAGAAAAAAATAATCACATCTATCACACTGCTCTCAGCCACACAATTTAGACTTCTTTAGTTAGTTCTTGAAATGATCCTTCAACCCTCCTAGGGGCTGGTCAGATAACTAAGATGTGTAAATAAAATGAAATAGGAAGGCAGAAGGAACTGAAAGAATCAAAAAATATCTCCTCAGTCCTTCTAGATGTCTACATACTACTGATACAACTCAGCTGCTGATTGCACAGCTACTTTTTAATCTTGGAAGGTAAAGATCTAGTCTTGTACGGTTTGTACAGGACACTCCAGTTTATAATTAAAGAAGGTAAAAAGAATAATTGCATAGACAAATGGTTATCGTTAACCTCATCAAGTTCTGTTTCCTGCTACAATTCTTTAAAGGTCTAAACAGAACATCACAGTGTTTGTCAATGACCAACTAGTTCCAGAAATAGGAGCTTGAAAGTAATAAAAATGAATCTTCGGCTTTATTGAGGATAAGAGGTCACACAGCAGTGCTCAAAGACCACTTGGGACTGGATCCTCCAAAAGTTAGCAAAGATAACAATAAGGTGCTTGTATAGTAACTGTCAAAAATCTGACATGTTAATTTAGAGGTTGATTGTAAAGTCCTTCACAGATCCAGGATAATTTAAATACAGTTCAATTGCACCAATAAAGTCATTTGCTCTCTAAAATTCAGTGAACAGCTTTTTGCTTCTATCTTAATGCTTCCTACACTGTTGTGATACTGTTTCCAAAAAAGACTGCTGTCCCTGCTGTTTGGGGAAATGTATCTGTAATGTCTTGATCCAAGCATTTCATATTCAACAGATGGTGAACTTGGCTGAATACTCGTTCTGGTTTCTCTGAGTCTATCTGAGTGCTTAATGCCCCTTTCTCTGCCAATCATTTCCTAACTAGCAAATGAATTCTGATCAGATGCACACTCTGCCTTGTGTTATCTCTCACCTTTAGTGAACACTGACACCTTCAGACCTTATTGTGAGCTGTGCAACTTCCATCTGACAAGGAAAGAGAGGAGCCTGTTCTTCTATTATTTCATCCCGCAGATGAGCATGGAAGAATGGAAGTCTAACATGATACAGATATAATTTTTCCTATTTCTCCATTATAAAATATTCAAAATACCTGCATTTCATAGAGGTAGACTGAGAACTTGACACTTGAATCAGCTGAATACTTAACCAAAATACTATTATATATTTGTGCAGAGTATTTTTTCTTCCATTTTCCAAATCTGAGCAGCAGAGAGGAACGAACTATGGGCTTCCTGGAGCAGTGTTTTCAAATGTTTTGTTTGTTTGCTTGTTTGGTTGATTCTCCCTCAATAAACTATTCTATGAATAGGAAAAAAAAAAAAAAGTATCTGTATTTTTAAGCACAAAATCTGAACTGCCTTAACTGGAGAGATTTCTTGGACTGCAAACCTTGCTCATGCCTGATAAAGTTTGTCATTTGTTGCTTATATTGACTGCCTTGATGCTTGCCTTTATTTCTAGATCCTTGACAGAAGTTATTTCAAAATAAAGCAGGGATGACAGTCAAAGTCCCCTTCCTTTTTTTGTGTATACTGAAAGTGATGAGGCAAAAGTATAATCTGTTCACATTGATGAATGTATTGCAATGTATTTTTTGCATGTTTTTATCCATGCAAGAAGTAGAATCACTCTAGAATGCTGAAAAATTGCCAAGATAAAAGCATTTGTCTAGTCTGAGTGTAAGAATCAAAGCATTTTTTTTTCCTGGAAAAAGTAAATGCTTATATAAGAAAAACTTGATTTTGGCAGAAAATGTATAAACTGTGTCAAAAAAAAAAAAAATTGGAAACGCTCTGATTCATCTTTTCATTTCCTGTGCATAATTCCTTTTTTGTTAAGAGATCCCAGAACACTCACATGATTAATAGCAATATACACGTACAGTTGTAGCTCCCCAGTAAGACAAGAGCACCCAGAATATCTCAAAGGAACCTGTTTACAGATATAGATCATTCCTTAACCAACTGAATATAAGCAATATATGTAAATGAGAGAATTTTGAGAAAATAATTCATCCGGATGTGGTTTCTTGACATCATAAACCATTTTTCAAGATTTGTGTTTGTGTGAAGTATGAAACATTACTAATGGCTTTGGTGATTTGATATATTTTTAATAATCTCAATCACATAATTACTGCCATATTAATTACAAAACAGTAGTTGAATTAATAATGATGCTTTCATACATATGTGGATTCTTTTCCTCTTCTGTCTTTCTGACTAACTCTTCTGAATTGGCTTCTACTTCACAAAAAAAAAATCTGACTAGACAATATTGAATTATGGAAAGAGTATATAAAAAGTCACATATTTGCTTTTTGGAATAGGAATTCCTTTCTATTCTGTCTCTATGTAAAGTTTGGTGCAATATTCTCTCTTACTAAGATGGCACCCTATAGTACTTAGCATTTAAGTACTATAACATAGCACTCGGTGATTAGCATTATTCAATGCCTAACAACTCCCACTCAACTACAGGACCCAGAATTCTAGTCAAGAATTTGCTTTCTTAGAACTGTGCAGAAGTAGCCTGCTCCAAATAGCTAGTATATCTGATTATAGGTCTGAGCAGGGCAAATTCAAAGTTTCTGAACCTACTGATTTTATAAGCTATAGCAATGTATACTGCAGACTTTAAGAATCTGGAATATGAAGTATTATCAATCTAGCCACCACATAATCTACCATTAATTTATGGAAAAGAAAATAAAAGACATCTTTTTTTTTTTTTTTTGTATATTAACCACTTCATTCTTTTTAGTTCTCCCACTGGAAGTTTAAAATGTTGAATTCTGACCTTTCTCAAGGTTTCATTCCAATTTTTTTTCTCCAAAAAATAAAATTAACACGGGTATTTTAAACTTTTAGACTCTGTTTTATCACCGTCTTGCGTATCATGTAATTCAGAATAGATGCAAAGTATCATCATCATCCCTAAGGCATTTTTACACCATTTTATTCAGCTGTGAAAAGCTGCACAACTTTTCAAGCTGTGGAGCTTGCAGACTTCAATTAGGAACCATACCATTTGATTTTCATTTTTCTTTTTAGTGAACATTGCAGAACACAGCTTGCAGATTTAGTATTTTTAAACTTTTCAGCTAGAATCCTGGAGTCCTCTCATCTGAATTTGAGTAGGTTCTCATTTGAAGCAACTTTGAATCCCAATATTAGCTAAGTATTTTGGCTTCTCCCCACTGGATAAACAGCAAAAGTAGAGGAAGGAAAATAACCAGAATAGGATTCCTGTGATACAATCTGCAGTTTTATCTATGAGGTCTAGAACTTTTACTTCAAATTACTCTTGTTATTCTGCCATTGAAAAATGAGTATACTGGAGACAGGGTGGATAAGTATATAGATACTGCAGATTTTTCTTAATCCTTCTGGAACATTTACAGCATTTCAAGATGCCTTCTTAGAAGGTCAGGATTAACAACATAATCCTTAGATGCTTGGCTTCTATACAAATAAGTTACACCTTTATTTCTGGGGGAGATTGGGACTAGCAAAATTAGTAGGCCTTTTCACTTTCAGTACCAGGAAAAAAAAAAAAAAAAAGGCAAGCGGAGGGAAGACAGATAGAACACCAACCAGAATTAAATGATTTTGTGAAGGTCATGATATTTTAAGATTAATGTAATATTTTAAGGAGGAGGTTCACTTTGTGTATTGTGCAAAGAAGCAAATATTGGAATTAATAAACTAAGAAAAAAAGAAACTGTATTTGCAGCATCCTGTATTGATTCATTGCCATATTTTGTATATGTTGTAAACAAAACTCACATACTCAGCAAATATCTACATACATTGTGAAATATTCCAATTCTTTTATATTTGTATCTCAAATATATTTGAGCAATGGAGGAGGACAGCATAAAACTTAAGTTAAATTTACAGTTTGCATTCCAGGATACTACTGAAATATTCTTCAATAAAGTAGAGGAGAACTAAAAGACCACTCTAAAATACTTCCTCTGCTATTTCTTCCAGGCCCATTGCACAGAATGAGCTGGTACTGCAATTTTTAATCACAGAAATTTGTTATTACATTGCACAGTTAACATATAGCACCACTACTGCTTTTATAATTGTACTTCAAGAAAAGGAAAAATAAACTTAATCATAACAATAATTTTTATTCAGACATGAGGGGGGAATTTGGAAATACTTCCCAGGCATGTAGGGGTAGTGTCAAGAAAGTCAAAGTTGAGTTGGAGTTCAAAACTTGAAGAGAGCATCAGGTGCTGCCAGAAGAGTCTCTACAGGTAAGAGTAGACTAAAACAAAACAAAACAAAACAAAACAAAAACAACAACAAAAAAAAGGTGGGCCTGGTACTAAATGGGGTAGGCAACTTGGTGCCAGGGGACACAAATAAGGCAAAGTTCTCAAGGCTTTCTTTGTCTCAATCTTCACCAACAAAGCAACTGTGTTTAGAGATAGGGTTTGACAAGGAGCAAAACTACCAGCAGTGGTGAGGAGCAAGCCTGAGATCATTTTAAAGGACTCAATCCACAGAAGTGTAGAAAGGGGAGAGACAAATTCTGCAGTCATCTTCAAAAAAAGCCAAGAGGTTAACCTGGGAAATTTCAGGCCAGTTATTCTCAATTTGGTCACTGGAAAAAATCATGGAACAAATCCTTCTGAAACACATTTCTCAACACATGAAGAAGTTCCTTAGGAAAAGTTATTAAGGATTTATCTCCCTGGTAAATCATGCCTGACCAACTGACTTCCATCTTTGATAAAATGTCTATTGGTTAATAAGGAAAAAGCAGTGCAGATAAATAACTTTAGTGAGGCTTTACACCACTTACTAAATGCTTTTTGTATTTAAGTTCAGATGTTATGATTTGGAAGCGAGGAAAACCATACAGGTAAAAAAATATTTTGGGTGATTGGGCAAAGAAGGTAGTAGATAAAGGATTGCACTCTCCCTGGATGGCATGGGGAATACCACAGGGATCTAAATCAAGACTTGTCGTGCTTAATACCTTTAGATGTAGAAGGAAAGCACACTCACATCAAGTTTGTAAATAACACCAAATTGGAGAAAAAGATGCTGTCTTCAAAGGCAGGGAAGTCATCCAAAGGGATCTGAAAGGCTTGAGGAATGGGTCAACAGGAACCCCATGAAAACAAGACTGAATGCAAGGTTCTATTGCAGGGAAGAATAAGTCCCAAGAACAACACAGGCAGGGGTCTGCCCTCACCGCTGGCCCCAGGGGTGTTGTTGGACAGAAGATGGACAGGAGCCAGCAGTGTGATCTGGCAGCAAGGAGGGCCAAGGGTATCCTGTGATCCTAAAAGGAGCACAGACAGTAATCTTCATGAGACTGCAGCCGGAGACCTGCAACCGGTTTGGGGTCTTCTGCTCAATACAAGAGAGATGTTGACAAACCAAAGCAAGTTCAACCAAAGGCCACCTGGATGGTCCAGGGTATACTTCCCTGAGAAGAGAGTCTGATTAAGCTAGGCTTTTTGAACTCAGAGAAGGGACAGATTCAGCTTCAGTCCTAAAAGCTTTCCCTTAGTGCAGGTAAATTATCAATACCATGGTGCCAAGCTTCTCACTGAGGTGCACAGATGAGGAATGAAAAACAACCAGCATAGACTGAAACAAGAGAGGATCCAGTTGGATGTAACAGGAAACTTCTTCAATTTCAAGGTCAGTCAGGCACTAGAATAGGATGTCCAGAGAAGTTCTGTCTCCATCCCTGGAGGTTTTCAAGAATAGACTGGATAAAACCTTAAGCAACTGGATTTGACCTCACACCTGACTCTGATTTGAACAGAAGTTTGACTAAATCTCTGATTTGAAGCTGAACTAGAGACTTCCTTAGATCCATTGTAACCTGAGTTATTCTATGATCCTATGCAAAAAGGATAAAGAACTCATGTATTCCAGATGCTGAACAACCATCCCACTTGACCACAGTAGAGGTAAATGTTTGAGCAGGGACAACATCCTGTGTGATTCTTTATAACTTTTTATGAGTTAGTTTTCAGTTCTTTGAAACTGCATACATACTGATGGCTTTTTTTTTTTTTTTAGTGAGTATAAAGTATACAGCATAAAGTCTGTATATGACAAAATAATCCAATTTCTCTTTCCATTTTTTTTTTCTCATTTCTCTCTCAGAATTACTGAAATAACTTGGGTTGCTCTACAGAAGTTAAGATTAGACTCACTCCAGGAACTCATTCCAGGTCAGTGAAACTTGTAGAGATAATGCAGTGAATTGGTTAATATTTGATTGTTTAGAGAAGGGGGGAGAAAAAAAAAAATCAAGCTTTTACAGTGACAGCAAACACGAAGCCCAGAGACCACAGTTCAGTTGCTAGTTCTGCCACTAAGAAAACTTCAATTTGTCATGTTTTTATGCTCTATTACAGATGCCTTAGTGTTGAAAGCAACTATTTCAATTTAACATATAAGAAGCTATTGGAGTAGGAAGCAGTTTATGGGAATGTTATGTTAAGAGTAATTTTAAACAGCTTTATTCATTTAACATAGCTAAGACGGCTTAATCACCAACAGTAGAACGGAGAATGTTTAGACTAGTTTAAAGTATAAATTTATCTTTCATCAAGTTTTTGTCATGAAGAACAGCGGTATTATCAGGTATTATGAGTTTATATTTTCATTTCCTTTTACTCACAAAGTAAATGTTCCTGTTTATGAAAGTATGACACATTCCCCCATTCCTCTGTTTCCTTTCCTTAAACTGACAAAGTTAAATGACATATCAAAATAATACCTCTTAGGGAATAATATCCAGTATTCTGGACACAAGGTTAGTTATTGCAATTTAACATATTGAGAGAATCTACAATAGCAAGATATTAATAAGATATCATAGGCTGTCAAAAAACTAGTATACCTCATAACTGCTTTCCAACTAGGTGCCATTAGTAGCACAGTAGACATTAGGTTTACATTGGCTCATTTGACTAGACATTGGATAAGCTCGGTTCACCAAGCAAATATCACAAGGTTCAAAATATTGGTATATACACCTAAAAAGCAGACAAGACAGGCTCAAAGTTGGTATTGAATAACTTTTCTAAAGCATCTATGCTGAGAAATTAGGAAAAATTAAAGTGAAAACCTATCTGCTTTATTAGCATTTGCATATGCACACACTAAATATTCACATAATTATTAGAATATTTTGTATTCTTTCTAGATTAGAGCTTTTCATGGACAACCTGAAAGCTATTGAGGTGTACTGAATCATTTCTCTAAGTAAATGCTCATTTTGGACAGACAAGAAATGGTGAATATAGGACAGGAGACAATAGGGAGACCAAATAAAGCATTCAAAGAAATTAAGATTGTCGATACATACTATTTTAAAAGCCTAACTTTAAAATATGAACTCCAAAGTACTCTTGCTATGCTGCTTACTAGCTCAAGAAGTCAATAGGTACTTGAGCAGTCAAGAACATAATTTCTGTAATTGTCTACAGATCTGCTTCTCTTCACCAACAGATGGGCCTCAGGCTAAGCAGCTTTCAGTCTAGCTGAGACTTGCTCCTTAGATTTCACATATTACCTATAGCATCTACAGCGCATGATCAGGGTGTTTTCAAAGCACATTTGCAGTCTGAGAAAGTGACAAGGTACACACATTTTACTTCACAATTCAGTGTTTTCAATGCTTATCAATAACACCGGAAAATCACATTCAGTTCCAACCTCACTCTATCTACTCAAGACATAACTCTATTTAGCAAGCTTTAGCTATTCTAAATTTAGTGTATGTGCACATACTCCCACCTGACAAATCTGTTGGATACTGCATAAAATAATATTCGTTGCGTTCCAACTGCCCGCCCTGAAATAACTTTATGGCTATATAATTTACTGGTGAAGTTATTCATTCAGGCTGTTTACCTTTTGAAAAATAGTAAAATATATACTGAAATTGGTATTCAAGGACACGTCATTCTTCTTTCTGTGAGCATCCTAGACTACAGCATCATCCACATCCTCAATCACATGAATTAATCCCAGCCATGGCATTAAGGATTCAGAAAAAACAGCTACACCACTTGCCAAAAACGTGCTCCACAACCTCCTTGCTAGGGTTGCTCCAAAAGATAAAGGGCTATTTCAAATCTACAAAGACGGAAGAAGAAACCTTTAATTCTCCTACCCCTTTTGAATGTATTTTGGCCTACAGTTTTGCTGGATGATGTAGACATTATCAACAATGTATTATTAATGATGAAAGAATTTCCACATTAATTTCCAGTCACTTTGCAATGTTTGGGGAAGTACAGTTTTAAAGGAGGGAACAGTTTTATTTCAAAATTACTTCTACTGAATTATACAGTTAAAAGGAGTTTTATTAATGTCTAATTCTTTATTAAACAGCACAACTCTGACAGGTCTGGTTTCCAGCTGTTGGATTGTGTTACGCCTTATCCTTGTTGTGTTTATAAACAAGATATAGGTCATTTATCAAAACAGTTTATGAATCAGAGATACAAAAAGCACATGTGCATGACATTTTATATCAGGAGTTATAATTTTATATATGTAAGTAATAATATTTTAAAAGATGTTTTAAAGACATTTAGTTGCATCCTTAAGTAAAATAAAGGCATGCGCATGTAAGAAAAAGGATCAAGGTGCCCACACGTTCACAGTTTTGGAACTTTTTTTTTTTTCCATTTCATAAAAAAAAAAAAAAAAGACTGGATGATCCTCAAATTACACATGTGACATTATAGTAGATCCTTATAAACTGAATAATCAAGACATTACAAATGAATGCAGAAAAACAAATTCTTCATGTAAACCCTCTTGGATGCAGGGTCAGGGGGGTTGGACTGAATGACCTCTAGAGGTCCCTTCCAGCCTTGGGCATTCTATGATTCTATGTAAATACATATGTTCTTTTCTATGTGCAGTTGGAATAGAGATCACCATCTCTTTTGCCTTCTATAATTTCTGAAAAATTAAATTTATCAACACACTGAAATCCAAAAAAAAAAAAAAAAAGACTTTTCAGTAACACTGTTAAAAACATGGTTTAATAGTGCTGCAGTTACGGGAATTATTTTATTGCCACAAATACTGCAACTGACTCTTCATAAGAAAGAAAATAGGTAGGTGCACATTTGTTATTACGTTCATATTCCTACCAAAACTCTCCACGATTACTTTCTGCTAATACTTCTAGAGTGAAATATAAACCAAAACTCCACTTCACAGTTAATTTGTATGTAATGCCACTACATGAGAATGCTCACGTTTCACTCTTCTGGATCGCAGGCAGTGTATAAGAGGGCTTTAATAAAAAGACACTGATAGAAAGTCCTGAAATACAGGATGTAGAGAAAACATTGTCTAAATACCAACATTTAACTGAATTTATATCCAATGGCAAGTTGGCTATAAATATTCACAAGCATCATGGTTCCACTAGCCTTTACAGAACCTTCAATGGAAGTGATTAGCTAATTTCACTTGCATATAACAATGATTTGGGAGGCTCACAATAAAAATTCATTAGAAATACATATCCTTTTCTACAATATCTGGATAATCGTTTTGGTATATTTAATGGATAAGCTTGTCCATTTTGTTTATAAATGTTTTGTTAATAAGAGAAAATAGTATACACCAAAATTAGATGCAGAATAAACTCAGCAGATCTCAGGGACTGTTTGATCTCTCATTAATGCTTTCAACAACAGACTGAATGTGGTTTTTTTTTTTTTTTTAAACAAAGTGCCTTCAAAAACCAGAAGTCTATGAAGTATTAAGACTGTTAGTGGAGTCTTTTACTATTTGTATAGTGTTAGTGAATTGCCTGATTGCATGATAATAAGTAGTAATAGTTTACTTTGTAATAGGAAATCACTGTACATTGTCTAACATTTCGCAAATGTAAAGAATATAGTGAAATTCTTCATAAATTCAATAGGCTTAGCTTATTTCAGCATTGAAAAGTTGTGTGCTTCATTATTTATTTAATAACATATATTTTTTAATTGAAAGATAAAAAGAAACTGAAGGCTGCATGATCAGCAACATAAACATTAGCACACTGAAGTTTTTCTGCTGCAAAAGGGAAAAAATAGTTCCAACTAAAACCCACTAAATACATGACAGGCTCTGTTCATCAACAAATCACTTATTATCATGGAGCCCAAAATATAATTTCCCCACAATATTTTACTAGGTCTATGCCTTTAAATCTTGTTAAAGATAACAGAATATTGAAATATTTCCAAATACCAGTAAACTCGGTCTGTTTAATAACAGAAGTTTTCTTGTCTCAATGTTTGAGGTACAGAACTCCAAATATAAATGGAAAAATAAGACATACATCTCAATTACTACCTAGGAGACAGCTACTGTGCTACTTCTTCCCAGGAAGAAGAGCACAGAATGTGCAGTATCGTTCAGATTCCAGGGCTCATCATGCCCGACACTGTGTACACGGGAGCCCAGTACTGTCAGTCAGGGATTTTGAAGCGACGGCAGTATCTGAAATACCTTTTCCATAAACTAGTGACCGAAGAGGAGCTATTCTCAAAGTCTCCATCTCAGAGACTTGGACAAACCAACTGAGACTGCACCCAGTATGACATTTCTTCCATGCTATAAAGCCAACCAAAAAAATATCAGTGTTTCTTGGCAGATGGCTTAGGCTCTATCTTTCCCCGGGAACAGAAATGGTGCTTATCCTGATCCCACAGAAACAATTTCTGCCCATGTTCATGACTTACATATTAGCTTATTCTTTCTCCATTCTACTAAAAACAGCATAACACCAAGAAGAAATGTATGAGAGCACGAGTTGACAGGAATGATGAAAATTTGTAAAAGACATGAAAATACATACATGATGAAGTTCAATAATAGGACAGAGAATAAAAAGTCTGGGAGACAAACAGCTATTCCCCGCATGGTGCTAAGCCCTGGCAGAGGAGGGGGAACAAGAAAGAAAAAAATAATTTTAAAAATAAAGGCCACTAACTATTCAGTAAGGATGATCAAGATATCAGTAGGATGACTCAGCATAGAAACAAACATAATTGTAAGCATAATTCTGTAGATACCAAGACTAAAAGTTAAACCATTTTTTTGAAATTCAAAAACAAAGTCCATCTGGTACATATACAACCAAACAGGGAAAAAAAAAAAAAGAAATCTGTGGAAAGAGAATGTTGTAACTCTTAAAAAATAAATAAATAAATAAATAAATAAAATCCAGATATTAGGTTTATGAGCAAAGCTTAATGGAAAAAGATACACTGAAAAGTGCAGTAGTCTTGACCTCTGAATGAACTTGGTAGTGCAACAGCTACAATACTGAATTACCCTATAAGGTCTGTAATATTCTTTAATTCTTAATAACCTGATTGCAAGCTATAGAGTACCAGGATTTGCTTGCAGACTCCTGGAATGTCTGGGCTGTTTTCTGCCTATACTGTGGATAATACTAATTATAGCAGTACTTTCAGAGATGTGGATGTAACCTGTCTTATAATTAACTGATCAATAGCCTACAAATACCGTGCATTGTTTTCTTTGTAAAGCTCATCCCTTGCCACACCAAAAAATAATGATTTTCCGTCTCCTCTATGCATATTTTATTTCAGATAATCAATATATCATTTTGCTTGAAACTAAGGAAAAACGACTGCTACCTTACTTAATGCCATTAAATATATTTTCAAGGAGAACTGTCAGGTTTCTGAAGCTGAATGGATAACTTGCTTCAAAAGAATTAATGTTAAAACATTTTAATGCTTTTCTATCATGAAAATGGAGGCATTTTTTCTCTATATAGCAATTTAAAAGTATCCTACCTGTGAACAGGCTTTGAAATCCTTCTCTTCTGTCAAATCCTTTTACCATCCCATCAGAGCAAGTTACAATAAAAGCAAATAAGGAGAAGAAAGGCTTCTGCACTTGCATCAGTAGAAAGAGATTTCTCTCTCAAACCCAGAAGGTGAGATTGAAGACATCTATAACACTTAATAAAGCTCAGTAAAACACTGCATAATCCTTTTGTTTATATTTCTTTGTATTTCATTCTGAGCTTACAATAATGTGAATTCAGTATAGGATTGTTGATTTGATTTTTTTTTGGTCTACTGACTAGCACCTAAAGCAACTCTGAATTCCAGACGTACGGATCTGAAATATGCCTGCGTATTTTTTCAGTTAGATGTCATTTCAGAGGCACTATTTAAAAAATATTAAAATGTGAATATATTATGGCTAATAACAATATAGAGAATCTAACTATGGTATGTTTAACTTCTGTATCTAACGTGCTTATTTGCATGCTTGCTTACTGTGGAAAAATCTATCCTCATCCAATATCCACTGCAATCACATGTATTTCTATTATTATTTGTGAGTGCACAATCTCCTTAAAAATATCAGTGTAAAACTCAAAAAAAAAAAAAAACCCCAAACAAACAAACAAAAATATTTTCACTAGTAGAACAGAACATTCTGCACTGACTCCTGATTTAAACAGAAAGGCTCTCTAGGATCAGACCTTACAAGATGAAGGAGCAATATGAACATTCCCCAACTCATTTGAAAAGCATTAATCGTCACATGTGTGAACACTTAAGATTCATTCATTTAATGAAACAGCTCTCATTGCCAACTGATTTTGTTAGTGTACTGGATCCACAGCTCACACTGTCAGACAAAGACATGCTGAAGCATATCTGAAATCAGAGAATCATACTTGAACTTAGACAGAAGTGTAACTCATTTGTTCTGTACTTATACGAACCATGATATAACCAAAGTTTTTGGATACTATGGAACAGGAACAACACTCCATGTACACACATAAACTCATAAATATGTTCATAAGCAAAATAAATATGCTCATCAGCAAAACTGCAGCCTTGAACTGGCTGCTACTTCTGTCTTACTCAGTCTGACTTGCAAGATTGCCAAAGGACATATGTTTGCTTGGTGGAGGGTCATAGCTGCCCCACAGTCTAGTAAATTTACATGCTGCCATCAGCAGCACGTACTAACAGCATCAGTAACAGCAAAAACAACTCTCCCTTTGGAAGAAATGCACAACACCGACACTGGCTCTATTAGAGCACTCTGCACTCTAGACGTGAGATACTACCTATGTTGAATACATCCATCTCCTTTGTGCAGAAACATTGCTCCTTATGCTGCGTGGTAGTCAACATTTATTTATTTTTAGGCAGCTGTTCAAGATCAGTGCAAGAGGAAAGAACATTGCAGATACAAAATAAAGAATATCATCCAACTGAGTAGAAGTGTCACTTGATGCATGCAATAGACCATGTAGAGATTAAGGCACAGCAGAAACACCTTCGGTTAAACTAAGGTGTTCCTCTTCTGTTGCAAATACTGATTCATCAGTATATTACTTAGTTTTTATGCTCTTCTAGCTCATTTAATCTGAAAGAGTTTTGACCTGAAAATTAGCAGAATGATTTCAGGAGAAAAACAAAGCCCTCAAGCTGGAGGACCTCAGTGACTGACCACATTCAAAGCCTCACTCAAAAAAAACAAAAAACCCTCTATGCTGCTACACAACCAGTTGAATTGCGTATTATAGGGCAAGGGACTCTATTTCATGAATGACCATCACTATCACTACTTATTTATTTTGCATGCTTTTTTTCATATGATCTGATTTTTATATTTGACAAATATATAATATGACAAGACAAAGCTATGATAATTAATGAACTCTTTGTCTAGCCAGGCAGCATAGACATAAGACACAAAATACAATGTTCTGGGTACTTTCAGAAACCTAGCCACTCATTCAGGTATTGAAAATCAGTAACTAAAATTTTCCAAAATGCTAACCATGAAAGTGACCTGTCCAAAACCGCATCCTTAATATTTTGCCCTGCCCACCTCTTAGAATTCATTTTTCATTTGTTTCTAATACAGTAATCATGCTTAAGAAATTTCATGGGAACTATGCAGCTGCATTTCTTGATTTGTTTCAGTAGAGGAAGTTATACATAAGAGGACAAAACATGGTGCCTACACACAAAGGCATAACTTAATGAAAGGAAGGATTCTACATAGTAAACATCTCATTAATGGGCACAGCATCTACGGCTTTGCATGTTGGTAAATCATTTAGATCTGTACAAAGCTTAGTTTCTTGCCCCCCTATGGTGTCTGTTTTGCAATGGTCCAGTTAAGAGGCAGACCAACATCTTAAAGGTTGCCCCATGGAATAAAAACAGTGACCCATTTAATCCTATGCATCTCTGCCAAGATCCTATGCCACTCTGCCAAGATCCTATGTACTACTGCCAAGTTTTCTTCCTTACTTTCTTCATAAACAATATCTGCATATCTCAAAAGTAACACAGAAGGTAGAACAGCCTGACAACTTTAACTATTTGGGTTTTTGTCTTTTATTCAAATGCAACTGTAGGGGCATACATTAGAAACAAACAGGAGAGATTCAGGGCTGTTTCATCCTCAGACATCCTTACTGGGGATGCTGAAGTGCATGATAGGGTACCAAGATAAAAAAATAAATAAAAAACAAGAAAAACGCAACACAAACACAAATAGACACAGTACGGAATTAGGACTTGGGAGAAAGAAAGGGGAAAGCACACACTGATATGTCTTGGTGCAAACGTTGTCCCTTCACCCTCCCCACCTTATCATCTGCAGCCCCCTCCATGCAGGGCAGGTCCTTTACCAGGGCAGCGATGGATCCGTAGGTGCCACCATCTGCCTGGCCAGCGGGGCAGGTGCTGAGCACTGGCCACCAGCTCCTGCTCATCACTACAAGGAGTAAAGAGCCTTGAGAACAGAAATTGCCTCAGTTATTTCATACTTTCATAGAAATTGTGGTGCCCAATCTCAGGCGATTATTTTGATTTTTCTCTAGGTCAAAGCATCTTATTATTATTTAAAAGTACTGTTTACAGCAGATAGCCTCACCTGAGTTTCCACCCCAAGGATCATACAATATCTTCATTAGGTTCCAGTTCTTTGTTTTACTGTTTTCTTCTTTACTATTGAGCAATCCTGTGTGTTATTGCAAACCTACTTCCTCAAAGGGAGACGAAGTATGTGACCAAGTTCACTGAGGAAGCAAAACCCAAGCTGAGCAGAGGGTACGTTCCTTCACATTGTAGTCAAACACTATATTATTCTTCCAGATTCTCATCACAGTCATAGCACATCTTTCCTGGATAGCAAGATGACTCATCACAAAACAGCCAAATGGACCTCATACACATTTAAAAGTGTATTAACATAGTGTATTAACACCAGACAACTGAAAAGGATAAAAGACTAATCAATTTTAGTCTTCTTCACATCCTGATAGTTATAGCTCCGGTTAATATATGCAGCATATGAGCAATCTTATCTTGCTGCCAAATATATATAAACATGTACACATATATGTATACACACACACACTACATATGCATATTTCTTCCCTCAACATGTTTTGCTGCTGAATTTTCTATTAAATTTGTTGATTTCAAGAAGCCCTACAACCTCCAAGAAAAAACGCATAGAAGCCATTATGGACAATGATAGGAAGGAAAAAATAATCTGCCAAAAAACACGCATGTTTTTAGATTGGACATCCAGGAGTTTGTTAGAAATGATAATAAATACAGAAATATGCTTCACACCATGCAAAACATGTAATAGGATTCTATGAATTTTCCTGCAAGCTAGTCTTGTCAATGTATTTTCAAGCTTTTTCTGTTCTCTTAGTTTGTAAACATCTGCAACTAATACAGCTTCTGGCCTCTATTTGTCTGTCGTAACGGCACATCTATCTCCCCTCAGAAAGTCACACAAATGTACCCTCTGAACCTCATAAACATGCAGGCCCTGACTTAACCTCATTTTTTTTCTGACTCCTATGACCTAGAGCTCAAAAGCCTGAAATCTATACCATAAAGATGAGCACCAGCTGTTGACAGTCTGAATCTCTCAGTACATTAAATAATATAATGTTTTTCTTCATGTTGCATAATCAGAACTACACAAAGGCATTTAAAATTCAAAGCAGAAATTGGGTGCCACGAATTTAGTCAGAGGGGAAAAATGAATAAGCAAACCGTTTCACTTTGTCTGGGCCCTGTGGCATTTTGACAAAATAGATCCAGAAAATAATGAGAAACCAGTATGAAGAGTGGATCATGAACGTAGATGGAAATTGTTTTTATTGATTTTCACTGGCAACGATGCTCATAACACAAGGCTTATATTTATAAAAAGCAAATCCTGATTCATCAATTAGTGAGAAGCTCTATACAGACTCCGGGCAAAGTGTGGTTCTCATTTTAATTACTAGGATCTTCCTGATGTCTATCCTTAAAGCAAAAGGAGAAAGAAGAAATCTGAGCAAACATTTTACTTCAATCTTATGCACATAAAAAAAAAAAAAAAACCCTAGGGATGTACACTCCCTAGGGTGTACACTCCCTAGGGTGTACGTACAATACACACAGTCAGTTCTACCATTATATAATGCACAGAATTTCAGGTAGCATTAGCATCCCACTGTGTTAAATGTCATGCAAAGCACAGAGTAAAAAGTCTATGTGCACAGGCTTTCTAAGTAAATAGATGATATATTAGCTTAAGTAAATAAATGATATATTAGTGAACCTTATGAACACTTTTATAAAAGTGATGACATAGGACAGAATGAGCAACAGAATCTTTTGCTGTTTATTTTATGCAACATTTTTGTTCTCTAGCCTGCTAGATCGCTTTGAGCTGGGATCATGCTGATAGATTGCAATAACTGCTGAGCCTTCAAGTTTATCAGAGTGCAGTGCAATGACTTTGTTTGATCCTCTCCAATTTAAACACGAGAAATTACAAGACTCTGCAGTCACAGTAGATGATTATTATTCCCCCTGTGTTCTTGAGTTTGCAGACAGCTTCACTCTACATGAGCAAGTCTCAGTCACAAGGCCTGATTGCATCTTCATTTACATTTATGTACATTGAGAATATTCCACAAAGGCCACTGGAAACCTACAGAGGCAAAATTGCTGTGGAGTGACTTGTGAAGTGAGACATAAATTCATGGTTTTAGTGTAATGAATAGCCTCATCCACAGGAGAGCATGTGGAATTGGAACAATTTATAATACACGATAATAATACACTATGTATAATTTGTTTTGTTGTTAAGCAATGCTTTTCTCAGTGCTGTTTCCTGTCTCCTTATTCCATAACTTCATTTCTCTTCCCTTTCTAACTTTTTATAAAATGCTGGCCATTTTACTCTCTTTCTCAGCAATTGCATACAAAACAACAGGATTATAAAGGGTGAGGTTTGGGGGAAGAATATTTACCCATTCTAGATTAAAAAAAAAAAAAAATCAATTTCAAACATATCACAGAAAAGGTTTAGATTGCTATTTAGGATAACTATACTACCCTTAAAGCTAAAAAATAAAAATCATAGGACCTTTAACTAGAAAAAAAGATAGGTGCTTTTTAACTTGGAAAAACAAACCAACAAACAAAACAAAACAAACACTGAGATGACTTCAGGTAAAAGATAAGGGAACCAAAGCAATCTGTAATTTTAAGACATACTAGAAAAATGAAGGTAAATTTAAAACAGTTTACCTAAATAGCGAGTTATAATAATAGTGTAAGACATGCATAATCCTAGATCCTATGTAAATGCAATATGGTCTCCCAACTCTTTGTATGACATTCCTGAAAGAATTCTGAAAGAACTTCTAGATTAAGCCTAAGATTCAACATTTTCACAGGAAGTGTGTGTATAAAAGACAGGGAGAAGAGAGAAAGACAAATGTGTTAAAAGTCCATTCTTGCAGGTGAGTGAGGCACCTTCTCATGGTTTTTTTCATAAGTGACAGCGCAATGCAATGCACTAAGCTGTGAGAGCCAGGAGCAGCCATGTGCTGCACCAGGAGTATGAGAGTGCTGAACTGTTTCCAAGATACTCACTGTCAGATCACATCTCAAATTTGTACCGAGAGGGTTGTCAAAACATATTAGCTGAATTTAATAGATCTAGTTATTAAGGATTTTGGATTTTGGAATCTGCTCGCTTTCTCTTCTTTTCATATGATGAAAAGATAAATGTCTTTACATGCAGTTATAAGAGGTATCACAACACATACAAATATGAGCACGAAACCAAAAACAACCAAATTCTTATGCTGTACAATAGGAGACAAAAAGTTCAAAGAAATATGATGTTATTCTATCACTTAATAGTGATCAAGGAACCATAAATAAAAACATCTCAACACAGAACTGTACAAGCTCGCTTGTTGTGTTCTGAATATATTTTGACAATTTTAATTGTTTGCTTTGTATAGCTTATGATTTACAGAATTCTGTTTTTAAATTTTCATTTCTACTCGAGGAAAAAAAAATACAAATTTGACTAGTTTCTATCTAATAGTTGGAAAAAAGAAGTTTGTAGATCGTAATTGCTTTATTTTCAAAGTAGTACAGAAATCAAACAGACAACACAGAAAAACTATAAAATAAGAAGCTGTGCATTTTCTATGAAAATGAGGCTAAACATTCTGTCAGCCTTTTGTAAGCTTACTTTTAAATTGCAAAAACATCTAACTGTAGCTATGTTCTGAAGGACAGCCTCCACAGTAGAATTCGGGAGTTATATATAATTGATAAGACAATTATGTTATTGATGCATTAACACAATTTATTATGCAAAACAGAGCAAAGATTTCAGAACACTTTAAAATCTTAATGCATAATAATAATAAGGTAGGCTCTATTAAGAAAGACAAAGTAGCACAGTTTAGGTAAATAAAATGAAGTATGAAAATGTACTGCATGGTTAAGTAAATAACAACTGAAAAGTCTGGTATATGAACTACTGAAAATTATCTTTAAAAGTATATTGGTGAAAAAAAGCATGCAAGAAAAAGGCCATATATAGTGAAAGGCAGTACAATCCGAGCTTGACTAAGAGAAATATTTAATGGATTGCAAAATGTTTGCATGCAGATACTTCCTGTTTTTGTATAACGAGATTGATGGTTTTCTCCGTGGTGACTGGTGATAGGATGAGGGGTAATGGATGTAAGTTGAAACATAGGAAGTTTAATCTCCATATGAGGAAGAACTTCTTTACTGTGAAGGTGACAGAGCCCTGGAACAGGCTGCCCAGAGAGGTTGTGGAGTTTCCTTCTCTGGAGATCTCCCAAATCTGCCTGGATGCCACCCTGTGCCACGTGTTCTAGGTGTCCCTAGTGGAGCAGGGGGGTTGGACTAGGTGATCTCTAGAGGAGAGATCCAACCTCAACCATTCTGTGATAGATGGATTATGTACATGTACATGAGCACAGAGGCAAGCTTTTAAGGCAAAGCTGAAAGCAGACACAGGAATTCAGGAGACTGCACTAATAAAAATAATATTGCTCAGTATATTCACAACTTGACAAGACTGAGCAGAACAAACTGTATATTACACAGAAAATATTGACTTCTGTAAAAGAGAAAAAAATGAAGTAGGAGCCTGCCTAATTTTCAACTTTTTCCTCAGTAACCATGAAAAAGAGTTGAATAAACTGATGATGTCATAAGGAATCACAAACTTTCATTAATTAAAACCTTTCTTTGATAGAGAAATCCATAATAGTGGAATATAAGGCAAAAAACACCTAGAGTCAAGCAAAAACATATAAAAAGCAGATCACATTCTCTATACAAAAGATAAGTGGATACTTTTATAAAAAAATATATCCATAAACAAAAGATTTCTGTAGGTTCTACAAAGCAGGGGTATTCTTTTGAGAAAGCAGGAAGATTAAGTGCAAATAGCAAAACCTGTAACAAATGTTAATGAAACTGTCATAGATACTGATGTTTGAAGCGCATGAGGAATTACGAATACTAGTTAAAAAGATTCAGGAAAAGAAATGAACTAGATGAGATAAGCCAGAAGCTTAAAAAGAAATACTAGATCAACCGTGTCATATTCTGGGAACAGAAACGTATGTAGAAAATAGAAATGAAAATATGGTCATAAGATATTTCTCAACATATTCTGGAATAGCAAGCTCAGTAACTTAAAAAAGCAACTCACACAATTTTGTAACAAGGCTGCTCCTTTCCAGTTTAAAACCTAGGGTACCCTTACATAACTTGCATTAGCAGGAGTACAAATAAAGATAGGCAATTGCATCAGAAGAATAAAAAAAAAAAAAACAGTGGCATAAAATAATACATATCGGTACACAGATCAAAAAATAATAATGTCGATGCAATTACATTGTTTTGTGCCTAAAACAGATGCTACACAAGCTGATGCTGCCCCTCATGATAGCACCATTTTTAGTGAATTTTTATCTCTATCAGTTTATTGTTGTAGATTATCAGACTAAGGTTTCCTGCCTGTTGAGTATGAATGGAATAAAACATGTCAATTTGTTTAAAATCTATTAAAATTCAATCAGACAAAAGCTTAGCAATATATTTGTAACAAAAACTAACGTGCTTTCTCTTGCAAATTTTGTTTGACTTTTCTCAACAGGGAACCATGACAAGATTATTTTCAACTAGAGATTTCAATGCACTCGTGGCTCTATTTTTGCTGAGCATTTTCTTGGGAGTTGTACATTAATATAGAAAGCATCCCTTATAAATGCATCAAGCTAGTATATTGACTGACAAGGCTGCCTTTCCCTGGTTCTTTCTTTATGGAAGTAGAAAGCCTGCTTGACTCTTTTCGATATGTTTCGAGAGAGAATGTGTATTCGTGCCCATATCTAATAGAGACCATGATGCAACTGGGTTCCCTGTAATAGAAACATTTTACAATGCGGTTTTCTCTGCTGCCACAAAAACAAATAATCAACTGAGCTTCACAATTCTGATTCCAGATATGAATCAGATGTGAAGATTTGGGGGAATCTTAACTCAAAATCTACCTAAGAATGGGAATTCAAGCATAACATACACATCTGCACCTCACAAGGTATTGAATTGATAAAATAAACAAATGACCGAAAAGCATAAACTGCTTAAGGGGAAAAAGGTGGAAAATCATATTAAAAAAAAAAAATCTGATTCATAAACTGAAACAAGACGGATACCTTGCTACAGACAACGTGACTCACCACCTAAGGGCTAATAAACAAGTAACTTGAAACGAAGCCACTGTGTTCCAGAACATCCACCAATTCTACTGAGATATAAAGGCCTGGAATTGTAAAGCAAGTAGACAGAATCAAAAGCTACATTATGACAAATCAGGAAAAGTGCTTCTGAAGTTAAAAATAGATGACTGTGCACATAGCCAAGATGGCAAATAAAACTGAGCCACTGAAAGAACATTGCAAATGCACCGTGTTCCTACATAATTGAAACATCTAAAGGTAAGAGACTGTGATACAATAGACGACATCTAATAGAGAAAAGCAAAAGTAAACAACTTTCCCCTCATTCCAAATCTAAACACTTCAGGGATGTGAGATAAAAAGTGAAGAGCTTGCAACAAATACAGCTGCAATCAAAGGACTGCATCTAATCTGAAATCAAAGTTAATAATAAAAAATAAAAATAATAAAAAAAAAACTAAATCCTAAAGACAAAAAGTATCACTTCAATCTAACATGTGGGCCTATTCTGGTAAATTATGAATATTATATTGAATAAGCTTACTTTCATACAGGGGGAGGGGAAAGCTTCTCAGACCAAAACAAAATCTAAAATGATTTACTTGGGCCTCTCCTTATTTAAATGTTATTACAAAGACAGTATTAATAGACTATATCATCTAAGAAGTTTGATGTGACAATGAGTGGACCCAAGATATAACCTGATGATTCACAGAACTCTTTTCTAGAAAACTTATCCATGATACAGAGAATCATCTACTGAACTCATCCATTATTTTATTTCCATCTTCAGCATTTGCATATGCTGACAGAGTCACTGATGACACTGCTCACAACACAGCCAGTGTACAAACACTCATAATCCTGATATTAAAAGGTCTTTTTTTTTTTTTCCAGACCATTTCAGACTTATTAAAACCCTCTAATCTTTTCTCTAGTCTATCAACTGCTAAAACATGTTTTCTGATAATACAGGTTTGGGATTAAAGTGAAGCACTGAGATGCGTGGCATTGGTAGCATTATGAATAAAATATCAACATCTAAAAGAAAAATGCTAGCAACAATATATTTAATACAACTTGTGTTACTATAGTAAAGGTAATTATCTTAATTAATTCTTTAGTATATTCCTTAGTAGCTATTATACTACCACCTAATGGTAAAAAGATAATTAATAAAACAGACAGCTACATAAAGATGCCTGATTAAATTTCTACAATTCAAAGACTAATATTTAGCAACATCCTTCCCGAGCCTTTTCCAGACTCCTTACTTATCTTCCTGTATTATATACTTTGCATTCCTTCATTTATCCTTATAGCTTTTTTTTTTCCTGCACTTCTTATTTCAGTTATATTTCCCAATCATGAATGACTAGACTACATGTGGCATTATAGATAAGATCACACTAGTGCTGTGTTAAACATGTACCGGACCATCATGTACATGGCAGAGGTGGTTATTGCCCTGCATGCATTCTTGGAATATGTTGTATACCAAGTAACACGTCTTGTTTGGGCCCCTTGGTACAAAATAGACATTCACTGTTTTGCAAGGACTGTCCCCAGAATGACCAGAGAATTGAAGCACATAAGGCTAGAAGAGAGCCTGAAGGACTTGGGTTTGTTTGATATCAAAAGCACCCTTCAAATAGTCAATAGCACAATAGTGAGAAGACGAAGCTAAACTCTTCTTGAGAGTGCACAGAGGAAAGACAAGAAACAAAGTACACAAGTTACAACATGGAAAATTTCAATTAGATTCTAGTAAAGTCATAATGAGGGTAGTCAGATAACAGAACTGGTTACCAGACAGGCTGTGAAATTTCCATCATTGAATATACTTAAAACTCAACAAGGTCAAGAGAAAACTGATGCAAATTGGGCCTGTCAGAGGAGAGCATGGACTGGATGTTCAAAGGTCCCTTCCAGCCTATATCCTTCTAAGATCTTGTGATTCCAATAGTTCCGGTTACGAATACAATGGGTTTCCTGCCATTCGGAGTGGTAACTCCTCAAGCACTCCACATGGAAGGAAAAAAAAAAAAAAAATTACCTCTATCTAAATTCTCCCAACTTATCCCTGATACAATATAAACAAACTGAAATATACACAAAATCTTTGTTCAGCTTTTCTGTTACTATAACTCAATACCGGATTTGCTTCATATGCAGCAGGCTTTAGGACAGCATCTTAAAAACAAAACAAAAAAAAATGCAAAAAGAGTATCTTTTCTTCTACCTAAATAAAGACAAGTTCTTTATTTAGATATGCATTCCATGATAACAAACTGTAGAAGGGTTTAACATTTTAAGGAAATGCGTGACTTATTTTTAGGTAATATTGGCTTTTTATTATTTTTTTTAAAGATAACTCACTTGCATTTCAGCCCAAATTCCTCATGTGTCACCTGAAATTCTAGATGCAGCAGAAACTTAAACCAGTGCTTTTAAATGTTTTAATTTTTTTCCTCTGTTTTATAACCTCTGGTTTTAATCTGAAATACACATCATGCACTTGGCTGTCCTTCCCACGTACCAACGTCTTCAAATTCTAAGGGAGCACTCTGTCCTTTTGCATTGATGTCTGTAGGAGATACTTTGTTAAGACAACCTTCTGATTTAATGTTTCTGCTACATCCTGTGGCTGAAAAGCTCAGTGCACACTTGGCTACATGCATTTCCTTTGCTGAAGTGCAATAATGCCCTTGTTTGACGAATTAAGCATTCTGACATTTTTAAAGCACAGTTGAGATGTTTTATCCTATGTGTACAGTATGTACAACCAACATGAACTGTTACTAGTAAAAGCTTGAGGCTTATGACCACTTTTATTGAATTCACCTTTCATTCCACATAAAGTAAATGAGTTGGAATTAACAAGTCTGCCCTTGCAAAAGTGAACAGGAAGTCTGACAAAGTAATTCCCTGATAATCACAGCAAATGAATCTTGAAGTCCACTGACACAGAAAGATTCTTACTGACATCAAGCCTGAGGACTAGTCAGAAATCCCTTACTGTGAAATAGTAATATTAATTAGGAAATCTTAACAAAGAATCTCTTCCCCCCTCCCCTTTTATTTTCATCCTGGTTTACAACTGCAGCCAAAAATTATGTATACATGCACACATTAATTTATATACACGCTAATCAAATTTTGATTATATTTCTACAATCAGAAAATTTACCCGCATCTTACAGAAGATCTGTGTAAAAGAACAAATTCACACACAACTGTAAATTTGGAAACATCTGATTTCCAAAGATGCACTTTTTCCACATTTACATACAACTCAAAATATCACTCTCCAGACATGGCAAATTACCCAGTAACTGACTGCAGTTCTCTCAGCTGGAGGAATGCAGTGAGCAAAAGGAACTGAAAGAAGCCTGAAGCCTGGCGTGGGGAAAAAGGCCAAACACATCAGTCCCTGGTAAGAGAAGCAAGCCTTCCAGAACTTTGCACATGGTCTTGAAGCTGTCAATCTCATGCTAGGGAGCAATGACAGTGAATTGACTTAACTGCTGAAGAAGCAAGGACTAGATAACTATGAAAGAAGCTTGCCAAGTTACTACCGTGTGCATGTTCCAGTGTCTCTTATAATTGTGCTTCTATTCTTGGTTTGAGTGAGTCTCTGTGCATTTATCTATACATTCAAGATGTACCAGGGCAGTGAAATAAAATTATGTGGAGTTATACTTTATTACAGAGGCATGACATTTCTTTTTACATGGCGTAAACGCAGCATTTTTTTCAGTGCTCAGTATTGTTGCCATTAGCTATAATAAAGTGAACTTCATTGTAAACAAAATACTTTAAATTTTAAATGGTATGTACCAGTGATGATATTTTCACAGCTAATGCTAATCATAACATTCTCAGGAATTATTTGAAAAGGAAAATTAATACTTGAAATTCTTACAGAAACATGGTGAGTAAACTGAACATAACTGCTCAGTACTTCCTAGAGTTGTCCAACCGCCATGAGTTATTTTTTTCCTCACCACACAATTCACACGCTAGAACAGCAAGACTGTATGGACTTGGGTTTGTACATAATAGAAGTATTGCCTCTGTCTTGTAGCAAGAGGGACTCTAGTATCTCATTAAAGAAAAAAAAAAGGAAAAAAAAAACACATTGTAGTCTCCATAATCAACGTTTGTAGTACATTTGTATAGCAGCACTTACAGAAGCATGGAATCACTTGAGAGAGAAAGACACTCAGATCATTTCCAAATTGATAAACATAGATATACAAGTTGATACACTTCTAAGTGGTCTCACAACTACATCCAAAACCAGAAAAGGCCTCAAAATGCTGATAATGAGCTTCATGAAGGGAACACATACAGAACCACAAGACTGCGGTCTGGAAATACCACACATTAACTGTGTGCCCTTCTGTGTTTTGTTAGGGTGGTTAAGAAAAAAAATAGAAACACAGAAATAGAAACACAGAAGTTAATACCATCCTTCCAAAACCATACAGTAAGGCAATGATCAAGGTATGCACTAAACTAGAAACACCCATGTCCATATGACTTGTACTTTGATGCTGTCCCATCCCACACTGTTACCTGTGCTACTCATCAAATCTGTTTGAGCCCGAGCCAGAGCTTTGCCAGACCTTTAACCCACGCTTCATGTTCATTCTCAAATGAGGCATCTCTAAGCCAAAATGTAGTTTTGCTGCATTCAAAGAATGGTCTTGGGCCAGGAAGCAATTGCAACACATATGTTTGCAGAATCAGAGAATGCTGCAAGGACCTCTGCAGAACACCTAGTCCAACCCCCCTGCTTGCACCGGGTCACCAAGTACAGGCTGCTCAAGATCCTGTCTAGTTACGTTTTCCATATTTCCACATGCTGGCAACTCTCTTCCTAATACAGCCCAGAAGGTTGTTGGCCTTCTTTACCACAAGGGTGCATTACTGGCTCAGGATCAACTTGTCCCCCAGGTCTCTCTCTGCATAGCTGTTTTCAAGCATGGGGTTATTCCTTCCTGCACCAGGACATGCTACTTTTTTGAATGTCATCGGATTCCTCTCTGCCCATTTTCCAGCTTGTCAAGATCCTGCTGAAGGAAGGCAGAAACATCTGCAATATCAGATGCATCTCATGTGCATTGGTTATCATAGCTGAAGTTTTGGAACAAAACCATCAATTCTTTCAAGGATGTACCTCACTGATTTCAAGTACATCAAAATTGATGGGACTTTGAGACACCTCAAACTGCATCAGTCACATACGGCAAACTTGAACACTGATTTAGCCAGTAAGCTTAAAAACAAATAAAACAAAAAACACAGAACAAACACGCACACACATAAATTAGTAAATTAGCTCAGAATCACAAATCTGTCTATACCCACTCTAATTTATAGAAGAGGGGTAACAGATTTGTGAAAGGAACCCACATCTCCCTGATCCAGATATATTCTGAAATTTTAAAAGGCATTCATATACATATGTATATATATTCCCCCATACTTTCCATTGTAAACTTCATACATTATCATGCAAAGAAGTGGCAAATCAGGAACTTCAAGCAGCAAGCAGATAAGATATCCTGTAAACTCTGAAAAATAGTTAATTATTTATCTAAGCTGATGGGTACTCATGGCTTTTGGAATTGCCCGAGACATAATTAGGCTCACCCAGAATTACGAAATTTGCCTTAGAGCAGGCACTGAAATAGGCTCCCAAATATCTTTTGAAAAGTCCAGCTTGACAAGGGAACAGGCTGCCCAGAGAGGTTGTGGAGTCTCCTTCTCTGGTGATCTTCAAAACCCGCCTAGATGCCACCCTGTGCTACGTGCTCTAGGTGTCCCTGCTTGAGCAGGGGGGTTGGACTAGATGGTCCCTTCCAACCTCAACCATTCTGTGACTCTGTGAAGAGGGTCCTCTAACTCGTCTGGAGGATCAAACTGATACTTGCAACTGACATGAGCATTAAACACTCAGATGTTTACATCTACTGGTTTTGAACACTAAAACTACTCTGACCCAAAACTAAATAGCATGTCAGTGGAATGCCAAAGGCTTCTTGGTGAAATATGAAATTACAGTACTTAAAGTAGTTAAAAACATAGAAAGTTTCAACAACAAAATATGGAAACATAGAAAGTTTTAACAACAATATATGGAAACATAATGTAAGTATAAAGATAGTTAAATGAGAACGAAAAAATAAAATGGCCTTTCTGCTTCACTAGAGAGAAAAAAAAAAAAAAAAAACAGGGAAAAGCAAAGGATCCTGTACAAAAGAGAAGCCTAATTTGTAAATGTGAACAGTTTTAAAAAACAAGTGGTCACCTGTGCCCGACTTGGGAAAGGGAGAAACATAATATAGTCTGTAGAACAGAAAACTACTCTTTTACAGGCAATTGTTTATGTATCTTATGGTATCTATATTAATCATCCTTAATGTATATTTTACCCATGAATACTTTCCATGAAAGGTAGGGGAAAGTAGAGTTAGAGGGAATACTCTATAGGTGCTGCTATTGTACATGATATGACAAAGTTCTTATACTTGAAAGGTGGCCTTTAATTTTGAGATTAGCAACTTGTGGTCTGCATCTGAAAAGAATTCTTGGAGCCAGTAGATGATAATACAGGCAAAACACACAGTCTCATTTCAACACAACTGTAGTCAATGCACAGACCCTCAAAATATATAAAGCAGTGCATAGTTGAAATCAGAATACCTTTAAAATCTGTATATTTATATCTGTATGATGCCTATTTTCCTTGGTCCAACAACAACAACACAACTCACTGCTTTCCATAGCTTAGATTTTTAAAGGGGAAGAAGGGAAGAAAAAATCCTGCCTCATTAAAAAGCCCAAACAAAATGGTACTGATTAACCCCCCATGAATTGGGCATGTTGGGCTATCAAGCATTCTTTGATGAAAAAGGACTTGTTCTTTGCCAGACAACTTCTTTATTAAAGCTAGCAATGGTGTTATCATGCTAAGAGCAGAACACTAGAGAGATGCTCATTCTTCCTCATGCCAA
The DNA here is from genome assembly GCF_000705375.1 of Tinamus guttatus. The sequence continues at coordinate 331,749 of NW_010584846.1, read as the reverse complement.
AAGCAGAGAAATAATCAATCATGATGCAATTAGTGAGGAGATATACCCTTATGCTTATCAAGCTTTCTGCTCTCACATTTCATAAACTAGATTGAAACCATACAGAAGAAAAAAGTTAATGGAACAACGATTTTTCAAGCAAGGCTTGAATGTTTCCCTCAGTAACTCGAATTAAGAATATTTATAAAATTGATTGGCTCATCAGTATCCCATAAGAAAGTCTTGTTCTGATGATCAGCATAACTAGTGTCTCTGCAGAGGAGATGCATGATTAGCTTTCTTGTTCCCACTGTTGCTTTTTGTTTCCTGATGAGCCACACGAACAACCACAGATAACCAAATCATATTCCACAAACAAGAGTGCAGTTTCTTTGCTTATTAAATGTTAATTATTTACTTAATTAACAGAAACATTTTAAATAAACTGAGGGGGAAAATATATTTATTAATAATTCAGTTCTCAATCATTTTGCATTTCAAGCCTGTTTTTAGTGCTGTGACTTCGCTCTGCTACATGTTATATTTTGAAAGGGAGTATCAATTTGAGATTGCACATACTGAGTTTTAAAATCTCAGAAGATATGGTACAAGCACGTGTACCACATACCATCTGTAAAAGAATTGCTTAACTCTCTCAGTAGACTTTAGGGGTTTTATTCGCACTACAGAGTTATAACTATGGGTATATAAGCAAATGTAAACCTAAATTATTAGGTAATCTGAAATCCAAATGCTTTCAGGATGCTGCTCACTTGTAAAATAGTTGCTGCCAGGTTAACAGCGACTTTAGTCAGCATAATTCTCTCTCTCTCATTCTCTGGATTATCTAAAAGAAGGGACATTGTGCAGCCTACAGCACACTAAAGGATGTGGTTTGACAATGAGAAAGAGCTTTCAGAAGTGTCCTCTCTACCATGCTGTGGTATAGAACAAAAAATTCCATCCATAGCATTAATCACCACTTACTGCTGAAGGAGGTGATCTGGCACTTCATTATTCAAATTTTTTTCACGCACTTTTGACGTGACCAAGTAGAATAGAAGGACCCTATACAACAGATAGATTTGCTCCCAAAAAAGTATATTTTGGGGGAATCTATTGCATATGAATCCTCACAGAGGCACTGTTGTCCAATAATTTTTATGATACTTCTTTCCTACCTAATACAATTGTTTCAGTAGCTCTGAACTATTAAGAACAAGGCCTTCAAGGGCCTTTGGAGTCTCTTTTGAATAACAGCATCAGCATAAAAAAGGTCTCTGGAAAGAAACATTAAAGCCTAGTGATGTTTTGACTTTTTTTTTTTTTTTTTTGGTGGTGGGGTGAAGAATGACACTTTTGCATCACTAAGTAAACGGGAAAAACCATGCTCAGAGGATTTTTATGCAGAGGTAGCTATATTACATGGCATAAAGGAAATTAATTTGCAAGCAGATGGGGAAGAGGAACAATCCACCAAATAGGATTTTTTGGCAACAACCTGAATTGGGTATCTCAAAAGTGCAACCTCCCAAAACATTAGCCACTCCTAAAAAGTTTGCCTGTGATATTTCGCTGAGACATTCAGAAGGCACAAAACTTGTAATTAAAGCAATGTCATTTCTGGTTGCATTTTTCGGAACTAGTTCAATAAAGATCTAAATCTGTTTCCACATTGAAAAAACTCTCAAAAGTTAATTTCTATGACCACAGACAATATTGAAATCAAAACAGAATTTTTGTTAATGAGCCACAGGAACAGAACAATGACTGGACAAAAGTTATTACCAGTTCAGCAATTTGCATTTGCAGAGATTAAGTTACATTCTAAAGAAATACGGAAAATGAAACACAAGTTCTTAATTGCAAAATACAAACACTCCCCTTGTTTATATCACAACCACTACAGGCACAATTCTTCAAACCACATTTTGTGGCACACCCAAGTCCTATTCCCAAGGGGAATATTATATTTATAAATAGTAGCCTAATAAGACTAAGCACTATCTAGTCAAGAAGGAAAGGAGATAACATTTAGAAAGACTTCTGAATTTTACACATAGAGAAAGTTCAACTTTCATTTCAACTCTAAGAAATTAATTGCTGAAGATTTCCTGATTTTTATAAATTAGAGAATGGGGTTCTGATTTAAAAGGGATATAAGGGAAGGAGAAGCAGAAGATAACCCTTATTTCCATGCCCACCATACATGAACATGTACAGTATGACATACATACCACATCACATATACCACATTAACTACTAATATTCTTGCATGCAACTTCTGAGGTACACTGGGAATTTTTCTTTACAATGTATTTTTAGAACCATGGTGTTCATTAACCTGAGAACACTTTTTTTTTGTGCATAGACCTCTGCGCAGGAAAGCACACTGTGGAAACATAAGACACAGGCCTTGCATATAAAAAGCCTACATAACGCATAGCTAAAAGTCCATCATTATACCAACACAAGTCTTAAATGACAAAACATCCTAACATTCTGCCATGTGTGTTTTCATAGGAGGAAATTCTCATACTGACATAGCTAACCCCTGCAAAGAATCCAGAGCAACTCTTTAAACAGAAGTATTTGCCTGTTGCAACTCAGGCATTTTTGGGTCCTAAAGGAGTTTTGGATTGAAGTCACAGTAATATCATGAGACTTTCTTCTTCATTAATTCAATCTCTAACTGACTGTTGTTCCAGGCCAATTGCTGTGGGACTTATTCTTAGGAATCCCTCTTACACATTGTTAAGTATCTCTGCTCCCTATCCAAAGAAGAGTGAAATCAATAATAATTCCTCTTAAAGTTCTTACATCAGCCCTTTTGTGGACCCAGTCCAAATTGTTCCTATTTCAGGACATTTTGAGCATCTTCCTGTTCCTCTTTAGTACTCTTAAGGCATAACATTTGTTTTCAGGACATAGCATGAAGTTTCATTAACTTAAAAGAACAGCAGTCTTTACTTGTGTTTCCTTTGGATAACTGCATTTTTACAGACAGAAAGACAGTTGAATCTGAGCCTCAGCTGTGTGGCTACACAGTGCTCTCCCAGGAGTGGTAGCTGCAAGGAATACTTAAATATACGCAAAGCACATTTAGCACATAGTTATGGAGTTGTCTAAGAGAAAAAAGAAAAAGAAATAGGAAAGATGTGTAAAATGTGTTCTATTTTCAGTATTATCAATATTTAGTATAACAATGTTGACACAAAACTGGACACTATTGACAATACTGAATACTAACTTACATTGTTATACAAAGGCATTTTAAATTCAATAAACAAGACAAAAAAAAAAAAAAAAGCCAGTCACTATTATTTGAGTGCTAAAGAACTGGCGTACACTGGACAGTAGGAAAAAGATTACGCCGAGAAGACTGAATGAAATTGCACGAAGCCTACTTGCTTTGGGCATTTTCAGCTCAAAGCCAAAAATTTAGTGTGGAATTAGACAGTCCCCAGCAGCAGCATTCAAGTGTCTGTGCTTGCATTTGAAGTAGGCCCAGACCCAAAGCATGTTATTGCATAGAAAAGGTCAATTGCGAACAGGCAGATTTGATGCGAGTCTGCAGGTTTTACTAGGTAAGTCTTTATGCCACAGTAAAGCAGTGAAAATATTTCTGGACTTAATTTTATTTTGAAAGTAGCATGGGTGCATTGGCACAGTCTGACCTAGTAAAGGTGGCGAGAGCAGCGCAGCTTGGTGTCACTGCATCGGGGAGCAGTTACTCTATAAACCAGTTAGTAGACCCCCCCTACACCCAAAAAGATGGTTTAAGTTATTCAAAAAAAAAAAAATCTCTAGCTGACTCTTACTAACTGGATCAAGAAGGTTAGATTCTTTCAGTAAACTGCATATGCACATTAGTGATATCTGTTGAAAGTGTTAAAGTTATAGAAGTAGTAGCTCCAAGTTTAGGATGCATATCTTCACAAAGGCAAGAGCACCATCATTACTTTTCCTCAGAGAAGGAAAATTAACAATAATGAAAAAAATGATTTTATCTTTTTAATAATACTTCATCAAGAATTTGAATTGGTCTGTCTGTAATCTTTTGCGCTTAGCTACACCGAAGGAGAGGGAGGGTGTTTCCTGGGCTTCTTATTTGCTTGATATTCTAACACTACTCACAAAAGCAATTTGTTTTAAGAGGCAAACTATTTGCAGCTTGACTACCACATTACAGTTGTGTGAAGAAAATTGCAACACACAACCGCCCTTAACCTCTATTAGTCTTTAGCTGTATGGAACTGCATTTTAACCTGTCAGCTCTTGTGTTCCACTGCTCTAAGATCAAGCCATATTTAATATTCATCAGTCTAAATAATGTCAGAGACAAACACTATTCACAGCAACTTCCTCAAACACTGAAACAAGTAGTTGCTGTTGAATATTGTAATACCATTTGTTATCTCTTTCAGGAACAGAGAGAGTTCATTATTGGACAAATTAGCCTCCAAGTTACTGATGCTGAGCCATAAATAATAGGAATCAGCAGAAGCGTTCCCAAGCATTTTTTGCTGTGCTTTTACATATGATAACTGCTTGGAATGAGTAAAAAGTATATTTCAGGAAGCATTTTTCTTCCACACATAGGTGCTCTCATTGCCCTTCTTGAAAGGGCATTAGGTTGGTCTTGCAAATGAAGCCGATGGAGGTATAACTTTCCTTAGTACCTCAAGATTCCCCATGACAAGCCAAGTGCTTTATGAAGCTAGCAGTTCTATAAACTTCTAGTTGAGCAGCATAATGATACTGTAGGCAGCTTCAGTACGTGCTACAGTATATGATGGAAAATTTATAGGGCAGTTAAATTAGAAAGAGTAGCACAGCAGAATAAAGTATTTTCTCTCTCAAAGAAAAGCAGACCTTCTATCCTTCCTCTGTCCTGCTTCCCCCCAAATCCTCATCAACATCCTAATACATTTGAACAATATTTTACCTCCACAGGTGGCACTAGCTTCTGATGGTGCAGGGCCAAGCAGTAATTTCTGCCCTGGGCCAAGTGATATCTTTTCCTTGGTAAGGTAAGGACTGTGGTCTCCTAATGAAGTCATGGGGGCTCTGCTGAACAGAAAGCCTTGCACCAGCCCAATGTGTATTTAGGGAATTGCCACCCCAGCTAGCAAATGTCTTTATGCATCAGCAGAAAGCAGGAGCTCCCCTGTTTCCTCAGGTCAGAGCTTGGGTGAGAGTGTAAGAATGGATCTAAAAAGGGTTAAAGTGCTGAATTTTTACAGTGAACTGAATTAAAATTTAGTAGCTACCTGATGACATTGTTCCCACTTTTCTTACTTCATTGCTATTAAATATTTACCATCTGCTTCTGGAATTCTACATTGTAATGACTGCAATTTTTCAGAACCTCCCATTGCTTTGTTTTGCACATAAGGTTGAAATGAAACAGTAAAGACCAGTATTTCCCTTACTGTGCGTATAAGTTCTCAATAGTACCATACTGCTGAAACTATCTCCATTATATAGTATTTAAATACAGTATTTCGCACCATACAGGCTACGCAGGTTCCCCCAAATCTGTCCATACTGTTCAAGAAGGCACTGAGGGTTCTAGTCTGTCCACAAATGGAAACCACTTTGTGGAATATATGAAGCATACTTGCATCCCTCCAAGTGATTTTATTGCAAACAGTCCCCAATATTTTCTAGTTAAAGATGCTCTAAAATTGTTGTATGTGATTTTAGGCAGAGCAACAATGAATGCTTTTAAAAGGACTGTTATAGCAGAAGCCTGGTAAAAATTGAAGAGATTTTTGGCATTAATTCTAATTAGGTGTGCAGGTAAAATATGACAAATAAAGTTAATTGAATCCACAAGCAGTATCCCAACTTTAGATCCATGCATGCAGCTAGTCAGGCATCAAAACCTTACCATTTCTATGCATTAAAAGCCAGTGTGTGCAATTCAAAATATATTTTTATATTTTTACCAAAATATAATTTTTTACTATTTTTTTTCCAGGATAACAATGCTCTATCTGCATAAAATATTTACTTCCCACTTCTGAAAATGCTACACTTAAATAAAGACTTTGAATTTGCCCCTACTCACTCCTACTGTCTCATACTGTGCAGCCTGAAAGTAGTAAATAACAGAGCTTAGTGTTTCCCCATCACCCCCGTGTTTTCAAATTATACTCCTATCAGGTAAGCTGTATTCAGAAATTATACTTTTATTTTAAAGTCATTTGAGATGTAGTAAAACACACAGAAAATTCCCAAAAGAAAAAAAAAATTACAGAGGGGAAAAAAAAAAGAAATCCCTTCCCATTCTTAACACATGTGCCATGATTATTAAAGTAACTACAAATTTGTTCATTTCTGAGTAGTTAATATGAAGCAATAATCAGGTATAAGGATCCCTTTTGGAGGGGAGGTTATCAACTCCAGGTTATCAGCTCCAGCCATGGGGCTGATAACATATATTACAGCCAGTTTTGGAGAAAGGCTCTTCTGCATTCCCCATGGAGGGAGAGGGAAGGGAATGCAAAGACATGCTACGTGAGCAAATGCCGCCCTCACACTATGCACACCATCTAAACTTGCGCATTACCTCAGACCACCTTGGATTTTTCAAAGCTTCTTACTGAAACAGGAAATTGCAGATAAACTGCACAGATAAATCTCCCAAAATGGAAAACAACTCAAGATACGACCTTAAAATAAGTTGGCTGGGTTGAAACTTTCAGAAAACAAACAAACAAACAACAAAAAAAACTCACTACCACACAAAAAAGAACCCAGAACAAATATCACAGGCAAATAACATTTCTCATCAGCATCTGAGAATAGTGCATGGGAAGAGACAAAAGGTAGCTTACATGGACAGGGGTTTGCTTTAATTTTGTTTCCTTGCAACAGGCCAGTGAAATATGTACAAACAAATATGTGTTCCAGATGGCTAAGGCAAGCATACTCATTCCTAATGGATTGAAGACATTGTTTAATACCATTTCACACCTGCTGAAAGAGAATTATGCCTACAATACTGCCAAGGTCACTGAAAGCATAAGTTGCCTGCTGTGCAAGTATCATTGCACCATCCAGAACAGCACAGGAGATGCACACTAGGTAAGTGTCCCAGTTCACATTCAGCAACCACTGTTATTAAATCTTGCTTGTGTATACATTAGAGGGACCTATAGCACAATTACACAGAAATTGAGCAATAATCAGGCATAACTAATTCATAAAGAGACAACATATACATCACAGTTTTATTTGTCAGATCTTGCCATCTGTTGCATATGTAGTAAACAGAAAAATATCAGAAGAAAAGGAGCTGATTTTACCCCTACAGTGACCAAGTTTCTTTGAATATTTCCCATCTCCCTTCAGAACATAATACACAGGTCATTGACTTAGAGACATTTTAGAAGTTTCTGACAACTAAGGAACAAAGAAGAATAAATTAAGATGTCTGGCATTTTAATGAATGCCAAGCATTTCAGAACAATTTAAAAATAAATAAAAAACCATAAAAATATAAGCACACTATAAATTTCCCTCTGCTAAGGTTTTTTGTTTGTTTGTTTTTAGATTCCCTCTTGCCCCAGCCTCCTTTAAACCATACTTTCTCCTACATCAAGGAACAAACAAGTATCTTACTTTTGCTTATAAAATCTTTAGTAACATTAGCTTTGGTGGCAGAAAAGAAAAAAAAGCATTTACTGAGCAAACAAACAGAAAAATTAGTTTCCAAAGTTACCATAGTAAATAGAAAAACAACAAAATCCTTACACCCTTTTCATTATTAAACTTGTAAAGGTACATTAATCTAGCTTAACACAAAACGTTTATATACACACATATATCCACATCTTTATTTATAACACTCAGCGTAATGGGTTTTCCAAAGATAATCACCTTGCCATGTTACCTAGCATATTCTGTATTTTGGAATGATGCTCAAAGACTTAAAAACTCTTCCTAAACATATAAATATTTATATAACGTGAGTGCATATGTATATACACGCAAATATATGTACACACGCACACTTTAAGAGTAATTGTTACTCATGCAAGTGGCAACATGCAAAACATGCAAGCAGACTCTTTTTTTTTTTTCTCCCATTTCTTTACTGCAGATGGCTGGTAAAACCAAACTGGATGGAGAAAAAAGCAGAAAAGAAAATACTATTAACCTTTATATAAGAAGTGATGTGGTCATGCCTTAAGCTGAGCAATTGCATTCAGGAATGAAATGTTGAAGCTATTATGTATCTTTGACTACATCATTTCAATACTAATTAGCAGCAGTAAAAAAAAAAATTACAAAGGACAGACAGTATTATTGTATCACTGAACACTCGCACAGCATCATTGACATTTGTGCAGTTCTGTACCTACTACACTGGGCACGATGGGCCAGTATAGCAGTTTTTACATTCTTTAGGTTTGTCCATTAGGGATAATTGTCTATCTGTTTTACAGAACCAAAATGTATATAGAGCCTCTGTTCTTGGTGCCTCATTCTCAATAACCATCTGCTGGTGTCAATACGTCTTCCTAATCAGGTAATCACTTTATCTGCATTAATTGCCACTTCTTTCAGATGCAGTTTTCCAGGTGGAATGATGAGGTCAGGATGGGAAACTCACCATGATTTGGCTTCTGCTATCCTTTATGGACAGCAAGAGCATGTTTTAGGAAAGATAACCTACAATGAAAACACCACTTGCAGACAGCTAGGATGAAATATTAAGCACACAATGTTAACAAAGTTTTATAGACCTTAGGTTCACAAGGCACTTAAGGCATCCTCACTGCCTTCAGTCTTGTGTAAAAATGGCCATACTTTTGCCTGAAGTGACTGGCAGCTCTGGTCAATTTTAACAGGTTGATTAATGAAGTGTTACCATGCATCTGCGCTGCTACTAAGTCAGAATGAGACTTTTAAACACGCTTTATTGAACAACTTTGGTTTCATAAAGAAAATATTGTCCTCTAAGAGTAAAGATCTTTATGTCAAACCACATATAATAATCCTTTAAAAGAGCATTACTTAGCAATAACATAACTGATGCCTTCCATCAAACTTTTCCTAAGCAGACCTTGAAAATATCTTCATGAAGCATGTTAAATCTTAGAGTAGCTTCTGAGTTTTCCTTATGTTTGAAGGTGACACACTACACTAGTCTACTACTAAAAAGACTATTGAAATTTGTTGTCATATTCACATTCAATAAGAACTGAGTAAGAATACATTTTTGCACTTAGAGTTCTCTTAAAGTCAGTACCTGCTGTCACCTCTACCAACACCCAGCACTATAAAGATTCTTGTGCTTTATGTTCTCTTGTGAGAACATAAATAACTGCATACATTAAACAGTTTTTTTCATGCAACTAGGACAAAAGGGAAGACATCAGCTAACTCTTTGTGCTGAGAATAGCAGACAAAACCAGGAATGCATTTGTGCAATTCTAGTTGTTAATTTTGTTCTCTAGTAACCATCTTTTTAGTTAAAAATTTATGCAGTTATCACCTTCTTATGTCTGAATATTACCTTTCTCGATGGTCATAGATGAACAAAGACTTAAAACAGAAAAAGGCAAATTCTAGGAAAGAAAAGTACAGTACTCTTCAAAGAAAACAGAATATACCTCTAATATCTCCAGAAGGATTAATATATGCAAGTGTAGTATATATTTTACTTTATAGTATTTTTATTGTGTCAAAGCTGCCCCTAAAATGTATTTTACTAAGAAATACCTTCCAGGCATCAGGCTCCTTGTGGTATAATTCATACACTTCAAAAGAATTATACACAGGATGAATGTGGTCCTCAACGTCTGCCACTGGCAGTGTTTACCTCCGGGTGGAATTCAATTCCCTGAACTCTGAAGAGCAACGCAACAGTAGTGCAACATATGTGAAATCAGGTCATTTGACCTCTGCCTGTGTTCTGAATGATAACCCTTCAGGAGATCATAGTGGGGGGGTAGGGAGGGAGGGGAACTTAAAAATTAGGAGAAGCATTGATTAGTCATGCTTTCTGTGCTAAATAAGCATGAATTATAACAGCTTTGAAAAGCTGAAAATTTCACTACTTTCATGTTTTCCCACTAGCTGTTTTATCATTTGGGTTTGCAGGCTTCCTGTTTACTATTTTCTAAGCCATCATGATGTATGCAAATATGTCAAAATGCACCATAGTGTGAATATCTGCTATTTTTATAAATGCTTTTTAAAATACTCGGTTTATATACATTCACATATTTTCCTAAACAGTCTACTATATTTATTCTTCCCAGAAGAGAGTAGAAGCAATATATTGGCAATACTGTATTACTAGTGCTTGGAAGCTTTAACTATTCAAAGAACAACTCAATAGTTCCTTCTGGCATTGTTGTCCTGAATAGAGACACCTTTGTAAACTTAGAGGTTTGTGAAAAAGGAGGGTACACCAACAATTTACTACAATTCACTCTTTTGTTCTTAAGAGGCAATGAATGGTAACACTAATTTATTTTAGCCTCTACATTCAAAAAAATATTTAAGCTTACTGGTAATGAAACACACTTGACACTGAGATACACTGAAGACAGAATCACACATTATAGCTACAGCAACTTCACTATTAGTTTCTACAAGCATAGGAAGGTGCAGTTCTCAAGCTTGGATTCCTTATCTTTCTATGAGACCTGTTGCTGGAGTCAATGAGTCATCAGAAGACAAGATAAATAGCTGAGGTAAGGGAGAATATGGGACTCACAGTGAAAGCAACCTTTCTGGGAAGAAGTGGGGGGGTGGAAAGGGGAAATCACTAGACCATCAGAGTTGTAAAACAGAATCCTTGAGACCTGAGCAGTTGTTTCAAACAGAACCTCAAGAATGAAGAGGAGAGAGAGAGAAGGAAAAAAAAAAAAAAAAGTGATAAACGTGGGGAGGTTCCTGAGAAGTGGCAGCATGGAAGGAAAGATTCTTCAGACAAACATTTTAGGAATTCACTTATCTGAGGAAAACAAGATAAATGCTGCCTTCTCATGGATGCAATAAAGTGTGTTTATCTGGGCTTGCAGGAAGCAAATTACTGAGTTTTACAACAGATCCAGTTTTAGAGGTGCTGCTTTGCCCAAGCTTATTATATTAACCAAAGCACAGGTGGCACTGACACCAATGGTATTTTCAGTATTTCAGGGTGCAGCTTTTGGAGGAGGGCAGAGGGGAGTACAACCTCTCTGGAAAGAAAAGATCATCAAAAA
>NW_010584846.1:254135-320382 GCF_000705375.1 Tinamus guttatus | reverse complement strand
TTTCCTTAAACTAATTTTAAACTTCAAACATTGATTCCTTAAAAGTCATTAAAGGAGGAGGAAGCAAAGAATATAAATTGGTCATCTTTGAGTTGAACACATGCTGTATGACCCACCTCAACTCTGCTCAGAGAGGCAGGAATAATGGTGAGGGATGAATGGCTTTAGAATAATATCATCAATTCCAGAGTGACTGTGGTTTACAATTATTGTGAAGCATGATGTAGAATGGGAGTTATGATGTTACCCATGCCAATACTTCAGGGTTCTCCCTCTTACTGCTTCAGTCATTCCTCTAAGCACTCCAGCACGGCATGAACAATCCAGACTCACATCAAAACAACAGCATCACAGTGCCTCACAGCAGTAGAAAACCAATAGTGCTGAATGACTTATTCTTCAGCAGTAATTGCAAAATCATTTTAAAATGAGATCAGAATTGCTGCAGCTATTCTTGAGTTTCTCTGATTCTCTTTAGTCAATTCCTGTGGTTACCCAGGAAGCATTAGAGCAGCAATAGACATATGGAATGAAGTCAGCGAGGTTTTCTTTCAGATATACTGAAAGGGGAAAAGCAACCAAATATGCTCAGCAGATGTAGCTGACACAGTGCCACTGTATCTTTTTAACCCATCTTTAGAAAAAAAAAAAAAAAAAAAAAGGACTGAAATAAGCCTTAATGACTTTGCTATAAAAATGATTCAAATATGTATGTCTGCAGTGTTGCTAAGAATTCACAATTACCAGGACACATTTCAGTAAAACAGTCCCAAACATGTCTAGCAATACTATAACCCCATCAGCAGAATTGTGGAGAGAGAGAGAGAGAGAGAGAGGGAGAGAGAGAGAGAGAGAGAGAGAGAGAGAGAGAGAGAGAACACACACGCACCACTACCTAGGCAGTTTTACTGTGGATACAAATGTATAGATGAAGCTTATGTACAGAAATAGAGTCACTCAGCTATATAGAGAACACACCAAATATTTACACTATGTTAAACAATTTCCTTTGGGTGACAGATGTGGTCAGTGAACTACAATAGCTAATCTGCTATGAAGATTGCTTATGCCCCAATGGATCACAAGCTGACTATAGCTAGTCCTCCAGTAGAACTTGATAAAAACAGAAGAGCAGCTGCTACCAGAAAAAAAAGCATTCTTTGAATGTTCAAAAAACATGTGTTTTCGTGAGAAGCAGTGGTCTGTACTAACTTAAAATATATCTGATATTCCATTACAGGGGGATCTTAAAAAGTATTAGGCAGTTTTCCTGGTGCATGATTTCTCATTTGCTTTAAATATCAGATAAGATTATACATGATGTTGCATAGGCACCAGTTTTGGTACTACTGCTTATCAACAACAACAACAAAAAAAAGGATACTACTACTTTAGAATGGGAAAAGTTTTCTCCCTCCTTTAGGATATGTTCTACATTGTTAATTTCATAAAAGTGGGGTTGTCATCATATCCTCACTTTTTTAGCATTTTATCATTCCATGAGGGATTACAAAAATGTAGCCTGAAATACTTCAGCACAATACCTACACGGCCAGTGATAGAGCAAGATTTATTTAATGTCATTAAAGTTTAAAATAAATTCAGAAAAAAAAAATCTGTTTAGAGGGGGATTTTATGAAATCTGATAGAATACTTAAAGAGTCATATACATTTTTCATCTACAGAAATAAATTGAGGCTATGGCTTATAATTTCTTAATAATTCTCTCTTACCGTTGTATATGAATTTTAGTTATTAATTTTGATACAGTGCTCCCTCCCACAAAATCTTATAAAAAGCAACTGAAAAGTAATTAAGAAGAACAGGAAGGTTCTATGAACACTATCTAGTTCTTTTTAACAGCTCATGTATTATTTCCATTCTGCAGTCTTGCAACAAGACTTAAATTAGTGAAGACCTTTTGCAGATCTGGAGAGATGCTAACCTGAGTATAAGACTCTTCTGTTGCAATCCCTGCAATTCCCATTAAACACACTGGTAGAGCTGACTGCAAAATACCAGCCGGGTGAAACAATGATTGACATTTTGTGCAAATACTCCACACTTAAAAATAAAAGCAAAGTGATAAACTGACTCACAGAAGACTTGAAAACCAAAACCTAGTAAGCACCACTAATGATGGTTATGAAATCCATTCTGTCCTCCCAAATCAATTCTAACTTCCTCCTTATCATTTATTAACTCAGAAAACAATAATGTACGTATAGTTACAAAATATACCAACAATAATATTGATCACCTGTAAAATAATTCTAATATTAAAAAAACAAAAATAAACAATGTTTATAGTCTCAAATGCTTTTCTTATCTGTCACCTGATAATAAGGCTCATTTTAAAGCTAAATTGACATGAATAATGTTCTGCAGCAGTACAACAACTATCTCTAGTCACAGCCTGAACACAGATACTTCCAAGCTTGAAGGTTCTGAAACTCTTCATCTGTTTTACCTTTATGACTCTGGACTGAGGATGAGAAATCACTCAAGACTGTCCTCTTTATCGGTTTAAACTGTCACAGAATCAGAGAGTGGTTGAGGTGCAAAGGGGCCTTGAGAAATCATCTCTTCTGACCCCCTGGCTCAAGCAGGGTCACTGAGAACATGATGACAAAGATCACAGTCTAGACAGCTTTTGATCATCTCCAAGAATGAAGTAAGGGAACAGGGCAACCTGTTCCAGTGCTCAGTCGCCCTCATAGTAAATAAACTTTTCCTCATGTTCAGATAGAGATTCTTGTCTTTCAGTTTATGCCTCTTTTCTCTCAACCTATCACTGGGAACCACTGAAAAAGTCTGGCCTCATCCTCTTTATACCCCATTTTCAGATGCTTATACACATTGAAAAAACCTCTCCTCAGTCTCCTCTTCAGTGTAAGAGTTACAAGGCTGAGAATCTCTCTGCTGAGACTTCTCTACTTTTAAGGAAAATAAAATCATTAGAGGAAACAGGGAAACCAGCCGATGCCCTCACTTTGAGATCTGCTTGACCTCTCTTCTAGAAAGACAGACAGATCTCTTTTTGTTTGTTTGTTTTAATCAAAAGTATTCATTGAAACGGGGAATGGAAATCAGATCTCCATGGCAAAAAACACTATCCTTTAGATGAAAAAATAATACTAAAAAATAACAATAATAAAAACTATGCAGATAAACTACGAAGACAGCATTATTCTTGGTGAATCCCAGTTCACCGAAACAAATAAAATATACGATTTGTTTCCATTTGCAGGAAGACAAGGTTAAAGAAACAGAATTTCACATAATTTGCTCAAAGATTATTTAAACACTACAGCAAACTTGTAAACATTGCTGCTGGACCTTAGTGTGACTGAGGATCTTGTTGTTCTATAGATATGGTAGCAAATCACCCGTTATGAATGCTAGCTAACACTTACACATCCCCGGGCTAATTTACACTCATGTTTTCTTCACTGACTTTACTAGGAATTGTGGCGTTAGCCATACTGAAGCGAACAAAGGCAACTTCCAAGTGTGTGTTGTCAGATCTCCTCTTTTGTTAATTATGAAGACATTAATATACTCCCTAATTCACAGGAACTTTTTTTTTTTTTGCTTGTTATTTCTTAAATGGCTTTGTGATTAAAGAGTCTCAGTCAAAGTGCACAAAACTTCACAGAATATTCTCAGCATGCAATCTATTCATGCTAATGACAGTGAACCTCGTTCAACAAGATGCATGAACGTATAACAAGTTTTAAAAATCAGTAATTCTACCAGTGATTTAAGGTCTATAGGGAAGCACAGTTTTTAAATTAACCTGAACTGGAATATTTGTGAAGCACTATATATTGACTCTTAGGTATTCTGCAACATACAGCATAGCAGATCATCAATCAATTGACTCTAGTTTCTGTCTGCCACTGTGTCATTCTGCAGATTGGAAATGTTCCTCCAAAGCCCCACTCCCCTGGTGGGATGGGTGGGGCAGTGCAGCAAGCCATATGATAGAGATGCTGAATATTAGTAACAGTCAATAAAATACAAAAGTTAATGATTATGCAAATTGGTCCCAAGACAGTCAAAAAATTACTTTTTAGAACTGTTAGGGTCAATTCACTTCAATTTCATTTTGAAAAATAGAGATGAGAAAGATACCACAAATTTCAAAATGCCTTCTTTCTGGAATGAGAGATTAAAGTAATCTTCCCTTGTTTCAATGTTTACTGCTAAAACTTTTTAATGTTCCCCCCTTTCAAATACCACAACACTTTCCTGTAACAACTTTATTTTAAAAGGGTTAAACACTTAAAGAAAATGTTTTGATATATGAAAGAAAGCCATCACATTTTTCTTTCACGAAAGAATTGTTTGTTTTCATTTCAAAACAAAGCCTGATTTGGAAATCTCAGAAAAGTTTTGATAAAATGCTTTTATTATTATTAATGCTTATCACAGAATGGTTGAGGTTGGAAGGGACCTCTAGAGATCATCTAGTCTTGCAGAGACTTAATAAACACAGTGCTTGCTAATATGCTTCTTCTGCTCTTAAAAATAATACATAAACCACAACACTGCATCAGAGTTGTAGCCCTGACAGAATAATACATTTTTACTACAAATCTTCACAAATTTATAATAAAATATTTAAAATAAGTAGACTAAGACACTTCAACTTTTTCATTGTCATATATCTACCTCCTAAAATGCATTTTATTTATTATATATCAAAATAATCCTTAATCTGCACATATATGCCTGGGGGAAAAAAAATAAATAAAAAGGAAAGATTTAAATAACAGTGTAGTGAGTTGCAATTCAAAACTTGAAGATATATGGAGATTTACCTTTCAAAAGATTTTTTTTTTAGAAAGGGAAAGGGAAAGGGAAAGGGAAAGGGAAAGGGAAAAAGGTATTACAACTCCCTACCAAATGTCAAAGAATGCTTCTGTTATGCAAGGGGTGGGACATGCATAGTTTTCCCCAAGTGTTGCCTCATCATTACATGCTAAAAAGTAAACCCTAATTTGTATTGGTTCTCATTATCTAAAAAAAAAAAAAAAAAAAAAGTGTGTTTTGGAGAGATACTACAGTCTGGTTTGCTAAAAGCAAGATACAAAACAGACATGGAACATAAAATATTACCTTTGAGCAGCATGTAAAAAGAACTGACAAACCTTTTCTACAGCAGCTGCACATGGAGAATCATCACACCTCAATGGTCACATACAGAGTGAGAATAAAATTCTTAATTGGAGATTTTTTAATTAAAAAAATGTTCAGTGCTTCAAACTTCTTATAATACTTATTTCTAACAACACATTAATAGTGGAAAATACAATGTTAATGTATAAAAATGCATGCATATATCTGTATAATTAATATTCATACTTTGCTTTTTCAGCTTGTAAGGAATTAAGAAATTGCCAGATTAAGATATTACAACTTTTATTTATTTACACACATGGATTTACTGGGATATTCTTTTTCTCTCTGCTTCTTCGTAAGGACTAAGAAGGTTGTAACCTTTCCTCTTATCAGCTTTCTCCTCCTCCCTCCTTGTGCTGTCCAGTTAGCAGCTGCTCCTTTGCACTTTGTTTTTTTCCTTTAACTCCTCCAAACTCAATAAAAATTACAGAATAGTGTCAGAGCTAGGTCTGCCTCCCTCAATCTCTATACTTGTGAACCAGTCAAACATACAATTAAATAGGTGATTAATTTTGGGATCTTGCCCCTCTATGCAATTCACCTTTTAACTTAAGATCACACTCAGCTACTTATACCAAACAGTTTCATTGAATACATTACAAAGAGTCACAATAATTCCTTGTGATCAAGGACTACTTGTTGTGTACCACATTACAAGGAATATCACAGAATGGTTGAAGTTGGAAGGACCCCTAGAAATCATCTAGTCCAACCCCCCTGCTCCAGCAGGGACACCTACAGCACATGACACATGGTCGCATCCAGGTGGGTTTGGAAGATCTCCAGAGAAGGAGACTCCACAACCTCTCTGGGCAGCCTGTTCCAGAGCTCTGTCACCCTCACAGTAAAGAAGTTCTTACTGATTAATATTTCCATACAGTTCTATAGTGCATAAAATAATGATCATAAAATATGATCAGTCTGATCATAAGTACTATTATAAGCAAAAAACATTTCTAATAACATCCATATTTTGTAACACTTCAGGATATACAAAAAGGCAATCTTCTTGTTCCAGTTAGCTTGGCAGCAGCAGCAATTTCTACTTTTAAGCAATACTTTTTTTTAGTCAAAATAAAAAAAAGGATAGACCACTACCTCTCGATACACTAATAGTTTATATTGTAAATCATGTGATAAATTGTTTTATCTAACTAGAAAAAAAACCTCATCTAGATAGTGGGAAGCAGAACTTATAGAAAACATTAAATAAAAATATTTGAATATATCTGAGTCCAGTATTCTCTATTAGAGTACATCAAGAATAAAGGTCATGGCCTAACACTTCTCCAAATCTGAACATTTCCTAATAGAAGCAAAGAAGTGACAGCAACATGATGTTTCATTCTAAACAAACAGAAAAAGCTCCCTCAGTGACAGGAGGGGCAGAGGAGAGAGGAAATCCTTTAAAATTAGAAAAGGATTTCATTTTTAGGAGTTCCTCCTTTCATTATAATAATTCCCATTGAGTTCAAGTGCTCTTATTAAGTATTGTTTTTGCACAGAAACAATTTTCAGTCTCAGGAGCCCTAAGTTCTTCTTGCAAGAAATATAACCATTTTCCCAACTGATAAGCTCAGGGAAAACTGTTCTTCATACAAGTAAGGTATCCTTCAGGTTCCTCATATAAGGAACAGAATTTACCTAGAACAGAGGTAGAAAAAATGCAATAGAGAACTTCCCTTGCATCTTCAGTTCAACTATGGAAGGGAAATTTTATATACCCACATGGAAGTGTTTCTGTTCACTGGGTGAATTGCAGCTCATAATAACTGTTGCAAAAAACTAATTATATTATGATGTTACACACAAAGGATCCCCCCAAATAAAGTAGGCAAATTAAACACACACTCAAAGCCAGCCTTACTAACAATGTCAGTTTGGTATACATTTTTTCTTGTCATTTTACTGCAACCATTTTTTTTGCTTGTAAGAAACAAGGTGAAAAATGCAAAAACAAAGTCATGTGCCTCTTCTGACAAGTACTACATTGCCTGAAATACCCAGTACATTTCTGCATGGACCCTGCAGCCCCCACGAAGTACCATGGAGATGTAGTTGTAAAGTTCAAGTACACAAGTACACCTGAAGCCACAGGCTAATATAGCTGTAATCGATACCTCCCTTGCACTTATCTCACTCTGGAGAGGAGAGAAGTAGAAAAGCAGCTTGCTCAGGCTTTGGAAGTACTTACAGTGCTCAGTAGTGAGCAGCAGAAACCAAACTAAGAATGCCCATTAGAAAGTAAAATGCTAACCATCGCCAGAACTAACTTAGCTAAATGGAGAATTAAATAATTACAGAATATCAGATACATTATTGCTTTAACCAGGTCTTTTTCCTCTTTCCTCTTCCTCAGCCATATCCACCATAATTTCCCCCATAACATATAATTGTTGCCATTTTTTTTTAAATATTAGTCCCTACTTTTCTTGCTTGCGATCTAACAGTGACTTACTACAAAGAGATACTGTGTGCGTCGATGAGCCTTGATCATTTTATTCACTTCATATAGTGTGACTAGATACTGAGCTGTCGAATTAGACCTAGGTTCTACTAGCAGAAGATGCTGAAAGAGGATTAAGGATGCCCTGCACAAGACCTGCAAAGAACTGCAATCTAAAACTACTTCATTAATTCTTTTTAATCAATTGCCACCACAGCTATGTCCTAATTGTCATGCTAAGCTGAATTAAGAGATCAGAAATCATCCCCTCATCTATTGAAAACACAGAAAAAAGGGCATGCCTTATGCATCTTCTTATACTCCACCTCTCCCCATCTAGGTCTGAAGAATGCATTTTTTTTTTTTTTTAAGTATATAAATGTTAGTGTTGAAGTTAGCAGTTAGCAAACAAAACATTCTCCAAAAGCTAGTTTAAAATGCCATGTAAAATGCCAATCATAACACATCAAAGAAAAAAAATGGTATTGCCTTTCAATAGAATATTTCTTGTAATATCCTGATGATTAGATTCTCATGCGGAGTACTTGTCACACATACTGGTATATAGCTTACTAATTAGATCTAATAACGGAAAACTGCCATTTAATTTGACTTACTGTTCCATTAACATGGCCTGTTTAAGTTACTTTAAGATATGCTGGAACCACAGAGTATTCTTCAAATGTTTCCTCTCTACTCCCAAGGGTTCCTTTCTTACTTACACATAGAGGAAAATAGCATAGAGGTTAAAATAGATAGAGCATATACAGCTCTACGCCTTCTCCATGCTATGACACTACTGTGATTTCTCACATCTTCATATTAAAGTTTTTCAATCATTAAAGTAGATAATACACATTGGCCTAAATAGACTTTTACAAATTACACAGAGTACTGAAGAAAAGGCATCGTCCATCCACTAGGATATGATTTGGCAGACATGTCATTTAACAGGAGTCCATGGCTGCTTTTCAAATGCTTTACCATCAAATCCACATACTCCCTATAAACAACTGATCCTGACCTCTGTTTAAAAATCTTAAGTTTAAATTTTCCCTTGCCATGAATATAGCTTAGTCATTATCATAGAGCTATTCATCAGTAGTTCTCAAGAGAGGCTTTTTTAAGTGACCTATATTAGATGCAGTTTGGAGCAAAGCTCATTATAAATGAATTACTGAATACAATACACGTATGTGCAATTTATCATAACTTATCATAGTTTATCATTCTCCTTCCATGTGTTATATTTACCCACATTTGTATGTCGTAATCTCCAGGTTTAAGATATTTTTTGAGAAATTGATAATATCAGACAGGACATAAATACCACCTGAGCAATGAGACAAAGAAGTTATTTTCTGAATTGCTGCAGGATTCATCAGTAGGTAGGAAACGTGCGAGATCAGTATGTCATTTGGAATATATAACTTTTTTAGTTAATCTCACAATTCCAGTATTTTGGACCTCATTGTCATAATATGAAAGGTATTTACATCAACCATCAAACAAATGAAATTTAAAAAAAAAAAAATAAACACACAAATTGGACATTTATAAGACATCTAATAAACATGTTTTTGGTACAGCTACTGTGCATATGAAACTGATACAATAACCTTGGGCCTCAACTTCATCTCAGCTCCATGAAAACCAAGCTGTTTTTCAAGTGATACCTGGAAGTACAGTAAAAAATTGTTGACCAAAATATGCTTATTACTTACTATTATTTAGCACTAGAAACAGTTATTATGCAGGTGAAAATACTTTTGTTGATAACATTTAATTATTAATTTTACTCACAAGCCTCTTAAATGAAACCAAGGGAATTTTAGAGCATGACACACAGTGATGATAAGAGCAGTATCTGTTCAACCAGCTCAACCAGCACACTATCTGCATGGCAGAAATGCATTACAGCTGTTGTGGACTGAATAAAACTGGAAAAAAAAAAAAAAAACTTGAAAAGACTTGTGAGAGGACAGCATCTCAAAGGAATTAAAAGTATTAACGCATTATTTTTTCTTGTCTATATAACCATGCAGAGCAGAGAGTAACAGGGCAGATCAGGAGGCAAAAGCTTTGCAGACTGTGAAGGCAAGATTAGAAAAACTGAGCCAGTTTATTTACTGGGAATTACTGCACAGCTTAAAACCCAAACAGCGAATAAGGTCAAAGATATTGAAGCAGTGCCAACCCCTGAGAGGGGGAAAAAGGGGAAGAATGGAAAAAGACAACCAGAGTACAACAAAATTTTAACAAAAAAGGAGATTTAGCTCTTCACATTAATACCTAGAAATCCAAGCACCTTCATCAAATGTAAGGCAATCTACCAAGACTAGCATAAACACTCAGAATTTAGTTTTTTTTTTTTTCCTCAAGCTAGACGTTTGCAATGCTCAGTCATTTGAAAAGTTTTTATAGAATACAGCATAAGGCTATTTGTGCATCTGAAATTAATCCCAATAGCAATGCACTGTCTAAGAGATAGAGGGAAGAACAAAAATTGGCTTTTACAAGTACACCATAGACAGAAAAAACAGCTAACAAATTCTATGACTGATAGGCAAACAATTTAACTCCATAGACTTTTTTAAATAATAATTTACACATTTCTTTTTCCATTAAACTGTTACGCAAAACTTTTTTTCTGCTGTCAGTTTCTACTGACATTTTCCCAAATTTCTTTGTTGACTGTTCCTGTATCACCTTTGCCCACCCCTTGAAACACTGCCAAGAACAAAGGCACTGTAATAAGCAAGCCAATGGCTTGGACCATTTAGAAAATAAAAACACTAGAGCCTGCTCTCAAACTTTTGTTTCCCTTCCCAACTATGAGATGAACCAATAGCTTTCCTTTTTAGGCTAGAATCTCAGGTCTCATCAGGTCAATATAAGATGAGTCAGAGACTAGAAAAGAATATTGCATATATTGCACACAGTTTACAAGCTGAAGTTGAAGAGAGCCAAAGACAAATACAGGCAAGGGTAATAAAAGAATATGGCCCCACTAAAAAAGCTCTTGCACACTATTAACAGAATCACTTTGTTTATATACACAAATGTTTTAAAGTATACAAACTTGACAGTCTCAAGCACAGGCAGACACAATCAGAGGTTTCATTTGTGAACATCTGGTTCACAGTTTCTCTTCAACAGGCAGAAGCTATCTTCATAAAAAAGAGGGACTACAAAACCAGCAAACCAACCAGCCAACACATTCTCCCACCAAATCACTTCCCAGAAACCGAACTGCATTTAACTTTTGAAAAAAATAACTAACTCTGCTTTTCAACATGGTGTATTTTTTTGTGTGTTTCAAAAGTAATCAAACTGAGAAGTTAGCCAATGTAGAAGAGTAGTTCTGAGTCAAAGGGAAATTAGATCTACTTCCACTTAGATCAGAAAGGAATACACCCTGACTTCTAGGCCAAAAAAATAGCACTTAGGCACCAGGAATGCAAGCAAGACAAAGAAAAGAACCATTTCCTCACCTCACAGATTGGTGACAAATGCTAGTGGCATCTGGTAGGGCTCAAGAGCAAGAGGATGCCCTGCGGGAGGCTCCAACATTACTAGTCAGTCCCAAAGGAAAAAAAAGAGCTTTGTTGAAAGCACACCAAGACCCTACTTCTCTACACCTTCAAGAGACCTGCCTGGAGAGAGTGAGTAACCCTTGCATACTAATTTAACACAGGTTTTCACCTTTTTCACCATTTAAGCCTGTAGCAGATCACGTTTCTGACCTAAACCTGGGCTCTATAAAATATCTAATGTCAACAGCATAATTACAATGCAGCTGAAAGTTTATTACACCTATAGCTAAATATACTTTTTTTTCTGTTTTACTGGTCATAGCAGATAAGAATTGTAAAAAGTGAAAATAATAATAATAATAATAGGTTCAAAAGGTTTTAGATATAGTGTTGCAAAGACGCAGAAACAAAATTGGCTACTATTGTGTTACACAGACATTTCCTATACAAGAACTAAGGAATGCCTCAGGTGCGAAGTATAACATTAGTGGTTGCTTTATGGAAAATTTTTACCATAGGGAGATGAAGTTACCTGAGCAAGTTAATAAACAACCATCTTTCTAACACTTATGCTCTATTGCAGCAGGTGTTCTGAGCTTTGTCACTAGAGGCCAAATTTCATTGTTGCAGAAACCTGTCAAAGACTTAGTCCCTATAAATAATACATCAAAAGGAAAGTCTAAATTTTTAAGAAGCCAAGATATAAGAATGGAAGAAAAGGTCAAGGTACTCATTACTACGAACAATATTACTCTTCCCCAAATCTATTTCTACTAGAATTAAATTTTGTTCTGTTTGTGGTGGTATCTCAGTGCAATCAAAAACCAACCTATAACTGTGCATTTGTCCAAGGATTCAAGAAAAAGTACAGAAGTATTTGCACTTTCACCGAAGCAAAATTTATTGTTTCAATTTAGAGAAATTCATTTTGGATCTAAAAGTGACAATGAACACACCAATAATTGCTATGACTACTGTGATTAGTGTATTAAATTTTTATACATCCCTACACAGACTCAAAATTCAACTTTTGGTTGTTTTAAGATAAGAAACACTTTGATACTAGATGAATTACTTGTATCACGGAACGCTACAACCTAGTGTGGTGCAGTGCGGTACGTGGACTTCACTGTCAAAGATCACAGAATATGGTAGAATTTATCTATCTGCTTTTATTTCAGGCAAACATTTAACATCAGAGAGAAATCTGAGATAAAGCACTGTATTTCAATTTTTATCACCAATTTCTAAGCTCCCATAGTTTGAAGCATGCCTGTACTTTGCAAACACATGGAAAATACAAGGTCTGAGAGGCAGTGGTGACGAGTCCATCTCCCTTGACTGATAGGGAGTACATATAGTTACCTTGTATTGAACCGCTATTAAACTAGAAATGTATAAATAAAAATCCATCCATCCTACATGAAATAAGCATGTTAAAATACAAACTGTTTGTTTGTACAGAACATACAAGCATAAGGCTTAAGACAATACAAAGTTTCTATACACCTCACTTCAGAGACAAATTCTTCATTGCTCCTGGGAGAGCTTATCTAGATATTAATCACAAGAAGTCTGGTTCAACCAAAATCCTGTTTTAACATTTCAGCTAACCTCTTTGCTTTGACTTGGCTTCCACATAGCAAGTTTATATGTTCTTTTATCTTGCAGCAGGCCTACCACGTCGTAATGGGCTCTGCCTTTGGGCAAGTCATCTGCCAGCTTGCTAAAATATCTTGGGTGATTTAGCAATTTTCTTACATTCCTTATGGGGCTATTAAGTCCTATCTCTTCTCCATAATTCAGTTCCTTGAAGCTGGCATATTTAGCCGTCAGTTTAATTATTTTACTGCTAAGCTTTTAAGCTAGTCTGCTGCAGCCTGGGAACCCCACAACATACACAGCGTTAATGGGCTCTTGTCCAGGCATGTCAGCTCTTTGTAGTTGTTTACATCATTCTCCAATTACCCGCCCGCTTTAAAGATAGTGTATATCAATTTTGAAACTTCACAGACCTAAAAGGGCTTGTCATGGAAACAAGATGCCTCTTGTATAGCTCTCCATTCCTACAGAGCTGACTGGAAAGTGAGTCACAGTGACTCATGTTGTATCCCAAAATGAACAGCACCTTCCTTTCTCCATCCAGGTTTGCACATTGAACTGAACCTCTTTTCAACAAATAGTGCATGGCATTGCCACTATTCTGCTTTACTTTTTATTTTCATGTACATTTATTTATTTAAAAAATATTTTTTTTTCTTATAAGAGAACATTCAGAGGAGAAAAAAAAATAAAAAGACCTATAATACCACCTTTGTCTGATTCTATCCTGGGCCTGGGCTTGTCAGATTTCATATTTTGATACGAAAATAATATTTACAACCTGTAACCAGCTTGTTATGCCCATCACACTGTAAGTGTACAATAAAATCCAAACCCATTCTGGATGTACATTATTTTAAGCAAGTAAACATTGTTGATAGACAGAGGAAAGAAAATAATTTCTCCCAGTTAACAAAATATTTTACTGCAGAAACACCTAATCTCCAAATACAGCTTTGTAAAAATATGAAAAAAAAATGTGTGAGGGCGCCAAATCACACACTCATAATTCATAAATACTTGCTGACCTATCTTCCTGTATATCTGGTTCCTCTGTGACATTTTTATTGTTGAGCTGCAGCAAAAACTGAGTAAACATGACAATTCATATGACACCTATCTAGTAACAGTCATTTTTGACTATGTAAAAGGCTTAATTGCTGCACCACAGAGCACCCAATGAAAACACAAATATCACATGAGGTTAGATGATGCAGTTGTAGGGTCAGAACTACAAAAATTATGTTTGTGAATTCGCCTCAGATTCACAGCATTCCAATACTCAGACTTCCACTTCACACTTAATATAAAACTGTTGTTTACTAGTGCTAAACTTTGATTTAGGTTTGCAAGAATTTCATGTCCTTCTCATAAATCAAGGATATCCATAAGCATCTTGCAATTATCGAAAAAGGTACAATAAAAAGTTTTACTTAGCTCTGATACATTAAAGATGATAACATTGCACTTGGACTCAGAATTAATATAAATGTTCAAGTTTTAGGGCTCTGACTATTATAGGAAGATATTATATGAAAAACATAATCTGAGAGGAAAAATGTGGATCAGAAAAGAGATTTATTGGCAGATTATATGCTTTATAAAAATGCATCTCAAATTTTGTGGTCACCCACTACTACGCAATGAGCTGTCAGTGACAAAACTGATACAACATATGTAATAAAGAAAGCTGTATCATAGCTATATAAAAATTAGTATCTACTGTTTTTATAATTTCTTTCTGAAATTCCTAAGAATTCAATAAGCATGAAACTTACTAGTAAATCTTGCATTTCTATAATGACATTATGGGTTTATCTAAAATTCTGTTCATAGCTATTTTCCAAGAAACTTGTGTTGCATCTCAGTCAAGGTTATCAAAGCTATTACAATTCGAATTTAAAATGTTTTGTTTAAAATGCATTGATACATCATTAACATCTTACCTGACAATCTAGTATATTTAAAGAGTCAATTCTTCCAAATAATGGTGAGAAATCACTGCTTAAATTTACTTTTAATTACCATCATCTGCATTAATTATCATAAGGAGTAAAACATTTATTCATTATGTTGTTATGTATTAAGATGTGAAATCCCTCTCAGGCTCTGCCTTAAGTGCTTTATGAGTTCCTAGAGGAACCAGTTGCTAAAGGAGGAAATAGACAAAGACTTCATCACCATCAACCCCCCTCACATCCTCCAAAAACCAAAAAGCAATGAACCAAAGTCCAAAAATACCTTGCACTATGCACAGCAAAATGCTGTTTATGGAACAAATATTCTTTTTATTGGCTGTTCCTCCATAGAGTTACACAAATCACTAATATTACTTTACACATGAAAAGTTCTGTCTTGCAGTCTCTATGCTGTGCTCGTAGGGCATTTCTAAATCTATGTAGTAGTTTGTAGAGGTAAGCTTAGTGGTTTGTGAATGTAGCATGCTATTCTAGGTAAGACACAGATCACATTTTATCTACTCCTCCTGCTAAATGCGCAAGGTATGAGGTGTGCAGATATCTAATGTCTACTTCAGAACTCAGATGGGTATCTGTAGAAGTGTATTGCACCATGTAAATGTATCTTTAAAAACATGTCTAAACTCGGACCATGAATGCGATTTGTTAAATTAAGGGCTATGTCTTGCCTAAGGCACCTGACTCCAAGGACAGAAAGATGTAGGCAGTTTTGATCGTACCATGTTGGGAACTGGGCTCTTTTCCACAGGCACATCCTTTTTTTTTCTATAACAGAGACAAATTCAACATTTCTGGTCTTTGTGTTGTTGGATATATGAAAGTATCATTTCTTTTTGCTCAGCCTATACTCTTACTCTTTGGATAGTGACAAGTATCTGGGCAACTGATGATAATTAAGAATAAACACAGTTCCAAGCCTAATGCTGAATTAATAATGCAGCAGTGGAATTCTGGAGCTGTTTTCCCTGTCTTTAAAATAAGTTGCAATACTTACTGCTCCGTGGTATACTACTCAGTGTTTCAACAGAAAAGTGTTTCAATGTTTGCAAAAAAAAAGAACCCTGAAATTAGAGTTTTCATTGTATTATGAAAACACATTATTTTCCAGATTTCATATTTATATATTTAGCTGGCTTTATAGTCTAAAGTATTCCTTTGAAATACTAGCTGAACAGCCATAAAACGTTTTGGGGGGGAAAATAACAATAAAAATGTTTTTAATTGAATAAATGCACATGATGAAACAAATACAGTACCAGTATTTATAACAAGGCATTTAGGGATCACGAATTTTATTACTTTAGCTTACTCTGGTAATTAAGAGTCCAGACAGTTATGTCCAGAGTACAAAATAATTGAACTGTTTTCCTAGCTCTTATTTAAATCATTTTCATTGTAGGAATAAAGAAAATAATTTAAACAATGCTCAACTAACTTCATACCTAAATATGTGAAGATGTCTCCAATTTATTTAGGAGAATATTTGTCTTATAAAGTCATCTTAAGGAAATGAGTAGATATTACTATTATGTCACACATAAAGCACTATAAAAGTGAATCTTACATTATTGCATTTGGAACAATATTTAATTTGTCATTTTACTGAGAAAAATACATCCCTAGGTTTTTTTTTTAAAAAAAAAAAGGGAAAGAAAACAGAAATTAGGAAGGCATGTAGTCAAACTCTGCTTAAAATACAACTGCATTTTCAATGTTATCTCATTTCATGTACAGAAAACAATCATGGTTATCAATCAACATCCTCAAATAGCATTTAGATATCCATGGGGTAAAAGGGGAATAGTGAATTTGTACAGTACTTTCCTGTTATAAAAGATACCACATAATTTTAAACAACTATTTCTATCCTACCGATATTAGAAAACTGTTAATAAGAGCTAGCACATAAAAAATGAGTTATCCAAAATAGTCCAGCTTCATCTTTCCTCATTTTTTTACTGTTGCATTTGTTCGTTGCCTGCTCCTCAAGTGTAAGGAAATGCCAGTCACCACAGACTATCACATGCATAAAGAACACGTGCCATACTTTCATAGTATGTAAAATAGTCAGGAGGGCTCAACTCAGAGAGCTCAGTAAAAACTTCTTGTTTGGTACAGTCAAGGAGAGAAAATAAATTGAGCCAGAATTAATTACAAATGCAGCAGCTCAAGATCTCTAGATGTTCTTTCCTTTCCTCCTCTTTTTCTCTTCCTGTTCCAATACATTCATTCTCTCTTTCTGTCTCCATAAGTTAATCAATTACTTCTCTTCTTCAAAACCTTTCCAGTAAAGACAAGCTAAACATCATTTTGTTACTGATATGAGCACTGTCATCTGTAGGAGGTATTTTCCTTAATCAGAGGCATCTTTCACACCTATCTTTCACACAGAAGTGCACTCCTCCTGTCT
Organism: Tinamus guttatus; assembly: GCF_000705375.1. The sequence continues at coordinate 303,222 of NW_010584846.1, read as the reverse complement.
CCCCCACAGGATTCCTGCAAAGCAGCAAGAGCCATGGGAGAGAACAGCATTAATAAAAACAGGGTCTAGAGAAGACACCAGGAGGAGGCAACTGAATTGTGCTCTGCACATTCCCTCCTGCCTGTTTTTACCTTGTTTGCTTCACATCTTGAACATCTAAGGAACTACAAACACACAAAATCTGTCTTTTCTGATAATGGAAAACTTCCTTCTTAAACTTAGACAGTTAATATGAAGTCTGAAAAATTCAGATCAAAGATGTCAGTTTCATTAAAGTCAAGACTGAAGAAAGATTTATTAAGCAATTAGGGGAGGAGGAAAAAGCATGAAGTAAGCATAATTTAAAGGTCTACTTAAAGAGAAAGAAGCAAACCTGATTTGCACATCCATATATTAGGAAGTAATTATTTTATGACCTCATGTTACTTTATATCATTATGAGTAAAATGTAAAGGTTAAAGATTATAATTAATTATCACTTCATTCTCTAAGAAAAAAATAGCAGCATCAAAGAATTATCTTTACTTTTGAAGGGTAAATTAGAAGTATCTTAGGGAATAACCAGGAGCTTGAGTTAAATCTTGTTTTGTAAGACATGACATCCAGTTTGCTAATATTAATTGCTATCTGATTTAAAACATAAAATTATGATCTATCATTCTTGGTTTTCAATTTCTTATTATAAAGAAAAACATTAGTGTTGTAAGATTTATTAAGACAGAAAGCAGCAAGACCTGCATTTAGTTCTAGAATTAGTTCAGCTTTCAGGGATCCAGTGAAGCTGTTCCAATGAAAACATAAGGCATTTACATCTATGAAGACACTCACAGGGTCAACTGCTTCAATAATCTCTCTGAGGCAAGATCTTGCTTTGCATTTGCAATAATAATACTTAGATGACATCACTCTTCTAAATGCATTTGTAAAAAAAAATAATTTAGTTACTTTTTGACATTTATTTTTGATTGTCTGAATACCTGAAATCTTATGTGGGTCCTTTAAGACACACTTTTTTGCTGCTTGTTTTTATTTGATTAATTAATTTGTTTTTAACACCAGTCGTCCTTGATATTAACTTTGCCAAGATAGATAGCAGGGTATTTTCATTAAGTCTGTGGGCATCTCACTTACTTTTGCACAGAAGGCTGTTTTAAAAAATCTTGCAAACTAAGGCTATTCTATACACGGAATACCGTCAAATAAGAAATCTCTAATGTATCAAATATAACTATACCACTTTCACTCTTAAGGTATACTGTCCATTAAATGACTAGTCAACTTAACTGTTTACACAGACGTAAACTTTAACAAGATTGAAATCACTCTTTACAGTTGGTGGCTACACTGGCAAATGGTAACGGAGCTTTCATTTTTCAATTTGATCTATGCTTTTCAAGTGCCTGAAAGGTTTTTGTTTGGTTATTTTTTTTCCTACATCAGACCTATGTAAGAGGATGAGATGATTATGCACAGACACCTGGGTTCTCTGTGTTTTGAGTTATTTTTAATCATTTTTATTGCTGTTCCTTTTTTTGATTGTACCCATAGTGACCTTATATTTTAGCTTCGGCATGCAGGAGAAGACACTCGGGGGACAGAAGGTAAGTCCTGACACCATTTGTTATATCAGACTATTAAAACATGCCAACCCCACTGAATAACTTTCTTCAATACAGCCTCCTTGGTCAGATAACAATCTTTGTTCTTAACCCAGTGAAAATATATAGGCCCTACAAGCACCTATTATGAGCGGAATAATACCAGATAATTAAAAAGAAAATACTCACTTAAGCTTTTGTATGGTCTTCAATGAAAGAAACAGAGTGGGGACAAAACACTTTTAACATTGCTGTACTAATCCATGAAAAAGCGCTTGTTCAAAATACGTTTCTGGATCTTTACTCTGATCCCCGCAGCTGACTACGGCAATAAATACAGGTACCTATAGAAGATACTTTTACTGCCACATCTAATACTTTGAAGTGCCTATTTCTCCTCTCTGAGGAGATCTTTTTTGTTTCTTTGTTTTCAAGCATTTAAAATCATCAGAAGATTAAAATAAGATTAGTGGAACATAACAAAAATGCTTTTTTTTCTAGAATTATGGAATACCTTTAAAATTTCAAAGTAAAGCTTTTAAATATTTAATTAGTTTATATAAATTTATTACAGTATATAATCTAGTTTTTCTACTTCCATATCATTTCTAATCATGTATATTTTTGCAATTTCTAGAATATATATCTGTGTTTCCTCACATTCTCTCTAATATAGAAATATTTTTGCTTAAGTCTCACCAGTTTTGAGGGGAAAATTACTTAGACATCTGGATAAGGTTTATGTTACTTAATAGGGATATTATGTTTTTTTAAGTCAAAAGTTTGTGTATCAAAACAATAATAAGTACGGAATATTCTGATCATTACTCATGTACGTTCAACTAATATTTTGTAAAAATCAACTCTGCAGGAACTGTTTCATGTGTTCACTCTGTCAGTTCTAGTGAATGAATCTGAGGTCACCTAATCTGACAACATGGAAGTTATCTCACAGTGTATATGTTCCCACCATTTACATACAAATATAAGGAGAGAGAAAAAAGAATTGCCCATATTAAATTGCAGCCTGAGTCAGTTATATTTGACACTGAAGAAGCTGCATCAATCTACAGGTTAGCTTCACAAGTGCAGTTAGTCATAGAAGTACTTATTTTTCTTATACCACTTCTTCCCTTGAAAGACCACTGAAGACTTACAGAAGATGAGTTAACCTAATGATCCTGTCAAGAGATAAGTACTACCTTACACATGCAGAGAGGTAACTAAGAAAATGATTTAAGGAAAACACCAATTTGGGCAAGAACTTGCCAAAGCAAGCCAGAAGGAAATGTTAGTAAGACAGGTTGGACTTTAAGGCTAAATTCAAGCTGGATGTACGGTGTTCATGACTGAATAGTCTCACTGGAGTTGCTCTTGCTTGATCACCTTAGGCGATCCCAGAGTGCCGCCCTTTATAAGAAAACACCAGGGAGAGAAAATCTCTTCTACTAGCCCAGCAGTCACAGGAATACGAGCACATTTTTCTTTAATCTCTCTGTCCTTCTACTTCTATAAAGACAGACTATTTATTAGCCTAGTGGACCAGGCAGATGTCAGCTTTTTACCCAAATGCTTAGGGCACTCACCTTCATGTGGAAGATTCAGTTTCCAGTCCCTGTTTCCCTGCATATTTAATGATCTATACAAAGGTGGGTCTAACAACGGAACATGGTAAGCATGTTGAGTCATGGCAATCTCACTTCTAATGTACGAAGTAGCTGTTCTCTTGATGATTTCAGCCAAAATGAAAGTAATGGAAGAAAGATTCATGAGAAATGAAGATGAGTATATGTGTTCAGAAACAATAAAAATGAGACTAAACTGAAAATCCAACTCAAATCAAATAAATAAACCACACACCAAATATTGCGAGATTCATGATAAAATCAGGAGAGTTGGTAAGCCTGGTTGCAGCGCCTGCAAAAGGTTAGTTAGCACATACACTTACAGGTGTATTACATAAAGTTATAGACACAGTACAGACATACAATATTTGCATATAAAAGAGAGAACATGCACTGCTGCAGGCACGCTACAGGTGATAGGTATTGTAGCTATGGCTAATGCTTATTGTGCAAACAATAAATTGATCTGTTGCTAATTAAACATTCTAATAAACCACAGTTCCCAACCATATAAAAAATTAAGCTACCCCATTAAATGGATACTAAATACTTAACGTCAAATACATATAGCTGAGAGATATGAAGAATTTATAGCTCAGTACTTCTAGTGTACTGATACATTAGCAGTGTTTCAATTTGACCACAGTTGCTTGTTTGTTGTTTATGGGACTTATCTTTGGAAGAGTAAGGAAATTATTTTATAAAATACACATATAGCCATTCACAAAAAAATCAGTCTACCAAATATTTAAAAATATATTTGAGATTCACAAATTTGTAATTTGACTCCATGTATTATAGGTTCATTTAAAATATAAGAAAACAATAAAAATTGTTTAGCGTAACTTCATTTTGTGCATTGGGACATATGAAGGACAATGATTACTCGAAACACCTTTGACTTTCTGCAAAACTTTTTCTGGGAAAGACAGCGACTTGATCAATCTAGTTTATGGATAGCACAGAAAAGCATGCATTAACACTACCATTGCTGTAGATAGCCTGCAGGTAAACTGAGGTCTTCCATTCCCAGTGTCATTTCTTATCTTTAACTTTCAACGCCGAGGGTAGGATTTCCCAACACTAAGTTTTAGCATTGAAATGATCAAAGCTAGTGTTGCAGCTTAGTGTTGCAAATCTCAGTCTTTCCAGTGTAGTAAGCTTCTGCGGCAGTTCTACATCCAAAAGTATAATAAATCAAGATTTTAATTATTTGTCTCTTAATTTATACTTTTTTGATTTCATAAAACAAGATGGTTTAGGCTGAGCAAATACTGCATAGACAGCAAATACCAAATAAATGAAAATTATTTTAGTTGGTTTTATCTTTAGTACCCTCAGGCCTAGATTCATCCGATACTGAATGTTAATGAATTATGAGTATTAGAAAAAGGGATGGAATATGACAGTGCATATGGAAAATGTTAGGTTTCTTTTTCTTTAGGAATTTGTTTCAACTTAATTCTGACTGGAGTGTTTAAAAAGGTTAGAGTCGAACAGTTAGAAAATACACTTTTTATATAGTGAGTGTCAGAAATAATCTGTTCTATGGTTTGAACAATAGCATTGGTGTTTATATTTTAATTTTAATTGCTCAGTTGTGTGCACAGAATTTGATTTATATGTCATATTTATATTAAATGCTTCTATTAGCATTCTTGATTTCTTCTATAGGAAGTTCTGCTTTAAATGGTTTCTAACACAATTAAGTGAGTTAGTATTACTTAACATAATTTGGGAACAGCACACCAGCAGTATTCATATAGAAGAATTTTTTTTTTCTTTTTTTTTTAAGCAGTTTCTGATTTTAAGGGCTTACCATTTTGGAGCAGCCAATATTTTGCTGGTTTGGAATTGCACCTTGATTCCGTATACTTTCTTAATTCTCTGAGCCCCCAATAATGCAGTGAGTATTCACAAATGCTTAGGGCTCCTACAGAAGTCATGCTGAGAAAGTCTTACACTGGTTAAAAGAAGTACAGAAAAACAAACCAAAAAGCTTATTAATCATTGAAGACATTAAACTGGAAGCTACTATCTCTGCATTACAAGATATTTCATGTACTAAAAGGCCAATTGAGAGAATGATTTAATGTCCTGGATTCTACCACATTCTTTGACAAATACTGTATGGTGTTTTTGAAATCAACAAATCTTCCATATAAAAATCCACTTAATAAGGAGATCCTTGGGCTCTGCATGACAAACAAGTCTCTGTCCTTCACATTTCTGCTTACTAGGATAGAAAAGGCATATCAAACTCTTCACATAATTTTTAAATCTTAATGGATTTTGGGGACAATATCTGTGGGTCAAGGATCTGTGAGTCAATGATTAAAGCACAGTATCTTTGGAGTTAGTGCTTGCCTTTATACTGATCCTTATGGATACTAGTTCAGATCCCTAAAGCAATGGAGCAAACTGTTTAGCATTTTATGATGTCACTTTGTATAACTATTTCGAGTGCTCTTACATTTCTTTTTATTACATGATTCAAAGACTTCATGGAATATCTACCCAGAAAAATAAATTCTAAAAGCAATCTATTTCCCTAGGAAGTAAAAACCTTACATGTGTCAGTTACTCCTTTTCTTTTTTGTGAATGATTTTTGCTATTAAACACACAAGTGTTTAAATATTTAGAACTTTAGCATGACTACTTAAACCTATCTTATTATGTAGTATATAATATGGTTTGTAACGAAAAAAAAAAAACTAATAACACTGCACAGCAGTGTATTTACTTTCCGTATTGGTTCAGACTATAAAAGTTAAGGAAACAGTATTCAGAGGATGTTGAAGTTCTCAGCAGTTTTCCCAATATGGAAAATAGCTGCGAATATTTCAAATCAAGAAATAAACAGTTTCAGTGCTTGAAGGGTACAGCACAACTCTATAGCACTTTGAATATACAGATAAATGCAAATCTACTGTTATGATTTCTTTTAGAAGTATTTATAATGACTCTCCCACATTTGATAAATGGAGTCACATTAATTGGTTTCAGGATCTTATTCCAGCTATGACATATCCAGTAGCACTTTTGAATATGCAATTACATATTTCAAAATGTCAGCTCTTCTACAATTCCACATGGAATGAATACTGATTACAACCACTTTATTAATATAGGTGGCCTAATAAAATCAAGAGAATCATTAAGTTGCTGGAGGTTGTGAATTCTGTCAAAAAATGTGCAGTAAAAAAAGAGACATAAAACAAAGTATAAAAAGTACTAATCTAAAAATTTTTGTGAAAGATGTGTGAGAAAAATATTAGCTAAACACTATATGGTTTGTAACGTAAAAGACAGAGATAACATAAATATTTTTCTTATTTTTTAATTAATTTATTATTATTATTATTATTATTATTATAAAGTCTACGTATAAAATTAGATACATTTTTATTGTATCTGTGGGAAGAGATTGTTCTTATATCACATATTTTACATCCCAGCTTTGCATTCCATGGTATCCATTGCTGCATTTCTTAGAAAGGAAAAAGCCAAGCTATTGAATATTACTTATTGCACAAACTAGGTTAAAAACAAAAGTGGCACAGCAAAAAAATCCTATGTACTATTTAATATGAAAAATTGTGTATAAAAACAAAGCCTCCTTCTGTCCTCCCTCAAAACAGCTCATTTTTTTTCCTTCACCACAGAACGAACACTTCTTTCTGAAACTGTCTTCTATTATTTTAATATTATTTTAATATAGAACATATAACTTGTTCTGGTTGTTAATGATTTTCCCAATTCTACAGAAATATTTATCAAAAAATAATTTACAAAAAATAAGCAACCAGCTGCTGTTAAAATACAACTTTTAATGGTGTAATTTTTTGACTAAGATTCAATTTCTAGTTTGTGATATAATATAAAAGGACATCATTGTAAGCATTTTCCAAGTCAGCTTGTAAGGAGTTAGTGTGAATGGTATCTGAAAATGCTCATGAAAAAAGGGTAGAATATCGTTTTGATCAAGAGTATGTTGTGAAATATCACTGAGATAACACCATTTAAAACACACAGAACTTTATCATCTATATCTTTTATTTTTCCAGGAATTGCAAAGCTGTGTCAAAAAAAAAAGTGGTTTTCAGATGACACTACACTCTTAAGTTTATATTGATGAATATCATTACAGTATTTTAAAAATAAAAAGGTTGCTAAAGATCTGTTTCTTTTCTTATTTTCCTAAAAAAAAAAAAAAGTATTTGCAGTTCTCCAGAACTGCAAATATAGCAAGTGCTACTTTACTATATTAGTTACATGAAGCTAAAAATAGAGCTGTTTCACTTCTGTAAAAGAATCAACTTCCATTTGACAATAAAATTATTCCATTATCGGTTAAGAACAACTGACTAAAATAACTAACACACAAAAGGCTGAAAAAAGGTCGTACTTTTATGAAAATAGTTTTTACTTACAGTCACTCTGTCCCTCCACAATTTATGTAATGAGAACCAACCCTTAAAGTCCAAGCAATATGAATGATATAAGGCTATATCTCATCTTTCTTCAGCAAAGACTTTGCTCCTGCATTCCCTGGATCTGGGCATATTCCAAAATACTTAAGAACTACTGATATTTTGCAGTACAGCAAAGGATAAAAGAGTAGTCTATAAGGTGCTTGAAATATTTCTGTTATTTGGCACACTGAGAATTAAAGAAGGGTACTAGGCTGATACAACAACGAGAAAATTTTATAGATGACTCAAAGAAGTTAAGAAGTCTCTGCCTGCTCCAAGTTTATTTTTTAAATGCACTCTAAATAATACATGCAAATTCACTCTAAATAATATAGGCCTGTATATTATTGTTCAAAAATGGTGTCTTTAGATGCCTAAATAAAATATAACCATCAGTGTTTGACATACATGATTACTTCGTCATATATTTCTTCTGAGTTATTTTTGGAGGAGGGGGAAAAGAGACTTATTTTTTTCTTAAGGTTTGCACTTCAAAGAAAACCAAAACTATTAATAACTCTAAAATTTATGTACAGTATTGTAAATCCCTTTACTCTTGCCTCATGGAAGAAAAAGCAACTTGATGTAAGTATCCACACTAACACTTATAAAACATCTATATGCTCTTGTGGTTGTTGACTCCACAAAGCTGACAACATCAAGTGACTAGCACATGTTCCATTCCCCTCAATAAATAGCTGTGGGCATGAACTTTTTGGGGACCCGGAATATCATTTGTATAGAATGTGCAAAAACAAAAGTGCTACCAATACTCTTTCACAGATCACTTTACCATTCTAAACAAATGTACTATCTCTGCTTCAAAGAGCACACTTCCATGAGAGAATTCTTAAAAATCCTTTGTAATTACTGGCATATTTCACACATATTTCTTCTCATAGTATTTGCTTTGATACTCAACATTTTTAAAGTGACTTATACTTACTTCTTGAGAATGGAGAGGAATTTTTCTTCTGAAATAAATTGGGTACACCTTTCTCGTGGAAGAATAGCGATACCACCATTCCATACAAGAAACGGATCTGAGAGACCTGGTTCTACAATATTTAAAACTTATTGAACAAAATAAGAATTTATTTTCTGCTGGAAAGTTCTTTTTTTCTTCTGAATCTTTGTTTGGTGGAAAGCCAGATGATTAAATATCATAGAAAGGCTAATACATTTTTGAGCACTTCAGCTAGAGATGGCATGCATTGTAACCTAGAGAATACAGTTACTGTGTAATGACTTCAAGATAAAAGTCTTCCACATGATTTTCAGATCAGACTATTCATTGCCAGATTCTTCTACACCAACTTGTACATGTCTCACATAATTTTCTACAAAGAATGTCATACTATCTCTAAGCAGAATGAACTGACAGGTTTGTTCACAAAACGCTGGGACTGAAAAATATTTTTGCCTTATGGAATTTTCATGACATGCAGTCTTAGGTGATAGAAATAACACACCATATTCTGTATTGCCATGCGATTTATATAAAGGGACTTTACTGTGAAGGTATATAGTGCAATCTCATCACTCAGTTGCTGAAATGCTGTATCTTTACTTCTCTTCATATGTAAATTGTATAGAGGTTTCAAAGAGTGACAGAAGCCTTGTGGTTTGATTTATGAAAGTTTGCTCTTGCTACTATCAGATCTTCGAACTGAATTCAGTGCAGCAAAACCCCATAGTTTACATCCCCATTTATATATTCTCCAGAACTGAAACTTGTAAAACTGATGAGCTTAATCTAATCATTCTTGTATTTTCTTATGTGATAGATTAAAAATGACCAGTCAACTATTTTGCTTCTCCTTCTGACCTTGCCAAAAATATCCACAAAAGAGTAATATTCACAGTCTGTTGATTCATAGTGACTCACAGTACTGTCTGCCATCCAGTGTTCACATCCGTACTGAATCTAAGCATAGAGAGGAACAGTTCATACAATACTTTCTATACTACTGCAGCCAAATCCTATCAACACTTATTCAAAAGACTGCCTCGTGTATTGGCAGTTTTATTTAAAGCAACATAATTGCTGGTGTAAGAGTCTGTAGAACCAATATGCACACAGCATACACAGGGCTAGGCCTTATTTATCACCTGTCTTATTACAGTGGCTGGGAGCCAAAGTCTGAGACCAAGGCACTGCTCTACTGTCTATCTCATTCCAAATTTACACTGCTAACTCTCTTTCTGTTACAAGCTGATCAGAAGCAGGCATATAATACTCAGTAGTCAAACAAAGCAGTGAAACGCTACTCTTGTCATGTAATGGCTTCTCATAGCATACCCTTTCTTCTGTTACTAAAGGAATAGACTTACTTAAAGACAGAAAAAAAGAAGGTTTCATTATTTAAATTTATCCTGATAAATCATTAAGCCAACAACTGTTACTAGTTCATCTTATGACATGTACACATGTCTGTATAAAGGACTGAAATCTGTTGCACGGATAGATTTTAAATATATTTATTGTTCGTAAGTATATCTAAATGTATATGTAGATAAACATTTTTACTTTTTACCCACTGCCAGTGTACTTGAAGGGGAGGCAGATGCAGTCAACTCCTGGTATGCAGCTGGTAGTTGTTCTCTTTTCTAATGAGGAGCCACAGATGATAGATAACAGATTACACAACATAGTTTGATCTAAATGAAAAGCAATTCAGATTGAGGAAGATGGAATGAGAAGTTAGCATGCAATACTCCAGTATTGCCTGAATCTTTTCTTTCAGAAAGAAGAGTGACTAAACTCAGAGTCATTTTTTAATTCAAATTAAGTATGCACTTTGAGTTACCTAACTAGCCATCACTGTCTGCGGCTCAAAAGCAAAATATAGGAGATTCTTAACATCTGGGTGTGCTCTGGCTGAACATTGCTGCATTAAAGCAGTCATTAATTCTACTGTCATATATATAAAGTATGAAAAACAAAGAAGGTGAAGTGAATTAGGTACCTTTGGTATTCCCCATAGGAAATTCATTCCTGGACAAGAAATAGGAGGATGAAGTTATTTTATTCATTCACGGGTATCAGTTATTTCTCACAGTTATAAGGAGCTACCCATTGAATATCAAAATTTAAAATTAGCTATTAGTTCTAAATAAGGAACAAGTTGTGTGATATAAAACTAATTTTACTTGAATTTTGCTTGCAATTTTTCAATAATAGTTTTGTTCTTGACAGAAGGAAACAATAAATATCTTACACATCTTTGATGCTTTTGATTGAACACAGTAAACTCAGTGCTCAAGAATCTACCTTCACCTAAACAGTAGGGTGTAATCCTCTTTTCATGATGTTAAAAATCATTTAAAACACCTATGTGTCTTTTTTTCACCAATATAGGTATAATTTTTCATTGAAGAGACATTCCTACTAAAATTTTTCAAGTGAAATGTCAGTGGATGAGATTAGATCAGTTGATTTTCTTTATGTGAATATATATACATATGTATGCATACACATATATACACACACAGAGAAGCCTGAAAGAGAAATAAAAATCAACTGGATGATAGTCACAACATCTTGCCTGCCTTATGGGGACACACTGAGAGACCGATGAAAAGGAGGCGGGGGGGAGCAGAAATCATAGGAATTATCAATAGTTAGTCAAATGGACAGGAAATGCAAAATAAGATTCAGCTTGAGAATGCAAAAGGAAGACGAAAAAATGGAAAGGAATATTTTGTAGGAATACAAAAGCGCATACACAGAAAGCGCATAATAGCGAAAGATATTGGTAACAAGTGGTCAGGAAATTAGGTGTGGATTTGCAATGATATGTGTCTTGAGAGGAAATTAATAAAAACAATAATAATAGGTTAAAAAGGCCATTACAATTTGCAACTGAATACATAAAATCATCCTATTATAAAAGAACAAAGCTTACTCTACTCTTACACTGTGGATAAACTGGCGCGCACACACAAAATGTTGCATTTATTTATATGCACTAGAATGACTGGATCAAAGAACGTGAAAAATAATTTCACATATTGCCATATGTTTTATAGACATCTTAAAAATATTGAATTTATATAACTAAATTGGGCATTGACCAAAGAGTCTTGTGATATTCAATAAATATTTCAAAGTCATATTACTATTTAATTGAAACAAAGAAATAAAAAATCCAGAACAGACATGAAAGTTGTTGGCTAGACCAGAATCAAAAACAAGTCAAAAACCTCTCAGATAGTACATTTAAGACCATGACAGTTGCTGCTGTGTGAAAGAGCAAATCATACGTGATGATGAGCACTCAACGGTGACGTGATACATGTTGGGGGAATTTTACTTCCACATATTCTGGTCTAAATGCTTACCAGCAGTTGGGGAATGTAAGGTTTGCTTCTGGAACCCAAAGTAGGTTGCATCTATGTGAGCCTTTTAAGTCCAAAGTTGTGAAACCAAAAGTTTGAGATGATTTGCCCTTTTGAGAAACTTTATTTAGCTCAAAAGCTCTAAACTGCACCTACCCTCATGCTCAGTACTAAGACTGTTTTGAGAGGGCTAGGTATGAGATATATATGAGTTAGATGTCAAGCTAAACTAATCAGGACCTGGAAACTGTGTGTTTTTTTGGTCTGCAAGGAAGAGGGAGGCCTTCTCAAAGCACTTACTGCAGCAGTGGTAAGGAGAATTCTGTTCTTCTCAGTTGGAAGATTTTATGTATCACATGACAGATTCCCAGCTGATGACACATAAACAGCTGGGACCTTTGACTCCTGCTGGAGAGGTCTCAGCATTTTTTAAACAACAGGTCAGGCCCCTTTGGGTGAAAAAAACAGCAAGCAAAGAAAACATGTTAGATCAGTGTTAGTTTTTGGAACTTCTGATTGTACAATAGAAGAAAGGGAGTGAAAGAGAATTTTGGTTCACATTATCTTAGTATTTTATCCAATAACTGTATCACATATAAACAAAAATAGTCTTGGGAATTGGGATCATAATCTGTGATGCTTCCCTCCCATATGCAAGTACAGAGCTGTTCATGAATATTGTTTCTACTTTTGTTTCGTAATAACTTTGGCATGAAGAACTTGGCAAACTCAGCCAGCCAGATGGATTTGGACATCATTTATCTGAAGACTAATCCAAACCTATCCCCCACTCCAAAGCAATTTATGATAGTCAATGAAATAAATAGTGTAGTAAGCAATATCATGAGATCAAATTCACTGACCTATTTTTTTCTTTATACTAGTAATAACTTGAGAACTAGCATTTTCAACATCTTTTATCGGGGGAAAAAATATTCTAAGATATTAATAAAACAGCAGGGCAAATGCCATCAGCCCAAAGAGAAAACAGATTTTTTCATTTCCAAGTTTCTCATGTGCAGTGCATGTTCTAACCATAGATCTCAGTGCTCTACGTACACATGAGGAGATGCTGAGATGCTGAAGGATCTAGTTTATTCCTTCTTAAGTACTTCAATTTTAAAAATATTTAATCTGTAAAACATTCCTGATTTTTTTCTCCAAAGCATGGGAACAAAACAGCTGAATTGTAAAAGAGGATTAGTAAATTACTCTGCTTTCTCTATCTATTTAACCACACTGGGTGGTCTGCCCCCGAAATCTGTCTGCTAGCTATCCAGCTGGCAAGTACAAACTACTGTGTGTTAAAATTACAACATAGCTGTATGAATGCCACCAAGACATTTCTGTTTTCTTCATAAATTATATCCCAGTTGCTTAATCTGTGTCGAGGTAAGAAGAAAAGTGCATTAGACAAATGAAATACATAATATGAGTAAATGTTTCAGCTGCTGGTGTCTATTTGTTAGTAACAAATTGTTTAAAAAAAAAAGAAAAAAAACTTATAATGCCTGAAAATGAAAATACAAATAGCTTTATGCTTTAGTTTCCCTGAAAACCATGGACCTGCACTGAAGATTAGCATGCACTATTGTTTGTGCAGTTAGCCAGCTTCAACTTTAAGGTATTCTAGTACATGGAGCCTCAGTGAGACAGAAAATTAGTCAAAGAGAAGTTGCAGGTCACCTACACTTACCACTTTATCAGTGTCCAAATAATATCCTGCAGAGCTGAAAAAGTAGTTGATGCTTGTCTAGATAATGCCAAGGCACCTGGTGAATCTACTTACTTTGTAGGTCACTTGGGAACAGATTCATCAGAAGGTCAGTGCAACACTACAAGCTACACCATTTTCTTTGAATTCTCTTTTCTGTCACTGGCCACAGACTGGATATAGTCTTTCTGCTAGGATAAACAGTTTGAAAGCACTGACCATAAAGTTCCAGAAAAGAACATACATGCTGAAATAACTCAAAAACACTCACAAACTCACACGACATCTTTTAGACATATGGGCCAACCTTCCTGGAGTAAGTGATTTCCACCCATTTCCCCACTTTTATTTTGAGGATGAGAGAATGGTAGAAAGCAGCAGCAAACAGAATACAGAACATGAAGTCTGTTAATATTGGACACCAAAGTACTGCTGCTCTTCTGGCAGATATAACAGATGGCCAGATAATGGTGTGTGATTCACAGAGAGAAAATCTCATGGGGACCAAGCTTTTACTGGGTGCTAGGACAAGTGGTTATGGTTAGCAGGTGAACGCCAGCTTGAGGCTTTCAACTTTAACCTTTCTCACTGTCAAATTTATTTCTTTATTTTTAACATCAAACCTAAGACTATAGGTCTTTCTTCTGTTCTCTCTAATCCCAAAGCTAGGCATCTAACTCAATGCTCAATCATCTAAAATGATTTTTTATTATCTGCAGGCAATTAGCACTCTTTCATTTGTTTTAAATCATTAAGTTAAACTTCAGAGTATATTTAAGTATTTTAAGGCCTTTTTCATTTTAAAAAATAGTGAACTTTTTTAAGAGTGTAATGTTGATTACTTGTTTTTTTAAACCAATTTCAACTATGGGAAAAGTTAAGGCCATCTCAAATTTCATAACTGTATGGCATTTAGAAAATATGGAAATGTAATTTTCAAACAATGAGTCCTTATATTTCATGTGCAAAACTTCTACCAAAACCATATTCAGGTCAGCTGGTATGTTCATTAACAACAAGTTCTGTTATCCTGGGGGTGGTTGAGAAGGCAGATAGAAGCCTAACGAGGTTGACTGCAGAAAAAAGAATATTACTCAATCTGATGAGAAGCTGAACATCTGTCAAATCCATAAAATGAGAAATTCAACATAAATCTGGAAATTTAGAGTAAAATCTTCATGCCAAAGAGAAAAATGTGTCCTCCACAGCTGAGGACATTTAAAAATACCAACATGGCTTATTCGGTAGATCTTAAGATATTCACATTAAAAAAAAAAAAAAAAAGAAAAAGGGCGTGTATTTAGCAGCCCAAAAATGATGCAAGACAGAATCTGTTTATAGTGGAGATCTGGAAATCCTTTCTGTAAGCATGTGCCTTATGTAAAAGACTTTTTTTTCTATGTAAAATAAGAATAATGTTACACATTACTGTATATATATTGTGTACTATATATATATATATATATATATACACATATATAAAAAGCTAAAACTTCCTTTGACTTCCTGTATGAAAGCAAAAGCTGATCTGCTAACACTTAACATTTCACTTCTTTCAGGGAAATGGAGATCATTCAGAGCTTCATCTCAGCTCCAGAAGATTGCCATAAGCACAAAGTTAAAAGCTAAGCAGAAGAAACTGTAAAGAATTGTACACTGGTTGCTCTTGTTTTGCAGTATGAATACAAGCTCACAGGGTCAAAGACAAAACACACTTTCAGTTGGGAGGGCGGAGGCTTTGCTGTCTGGATACTGCATATACTTCATCTCATGGTTATTGAACACATACTACTCAGTCAGCACTGGGAACAGAAACCACAATTCAAGACTTCCGACCGTGCGTATAGCACTCAGGATGGGAGAATCTTGTACGCCAGCCCAAGAGCTCTTTATTGATTTCATACAAAGCAGCCACTGGATAGAGCCGGGTGGTTAAGAGACACTCCTGTGGGTTGTGGGAGCGTGAATTTCATGCTTCTGATAGAAGTAAAGGATCTGAATCGGAGTTTGCCTGTACAGTTAAATTCTTTCATCACTTCTGTAGTCTGGTATAAGAAAAATCCATATAATGGCTTAGAAGATCTTAGAGCTAGCCAAAGAAATGGAGGGAAAAAAATGAGAAGGGCATAAGAAAGTACCTATTCTGACAACTCGTCTTCAAAGTTTTGGGATTTTGTATAACACTAGAGCTTAAGAATACCAGAAGGCATCATCAATTAAATGGCTTTGTATATAACTACCAGTAAGAGTGTAAATGCCCAAAAGATTAGATTCAGCTGAGTTGTTTTGAGGATATCAGTGACACTTAAATGATAGATGGGCACTTAAAGAAAAGGAGATAAATAACTATAACTATTTATCCTAAAATAATTCTGGAAATGCCTATTAGGTTAACAGAGTAGCCAAAGGTATTCCTTGCTCTACAGTTGCAAATATTTAACTATAATGTCTCTGTTTCTTGTGAAAAATGAGTCTATACTTTATCGGTAAGAAGAAAATCCTGGCAGTTAATTCTCTCTCTCTCTCGCTCTCTCTTTCTCTCCTTCTTCCCCCGCCTTCTCCCTCTCCCCCTCCTCTTTTTTTACATTTAAGGAGAAAGAAAGTCTATTTTATATTTGCCAGAAATTAAGAAAGAAAAATGGATGCTGATATAGTGAGGACATTTCAGAGAGCAATATGGAAAATGTCTTTCTAACCTTACTGGTAAACCAACATGGACAATACTGAAAAAGGACCAGTTCTGGCAAAACAATAACCTGACTGCAAATTGCTGCATCCCATTAGCTGATATCAGTGCAGTGAAGGCCATGAAAATTGAAACATGGTTCATTAACTGCGCATGTGGGTTTTCGATAAGCAACTCTGATATCTGTGTTTTCTCTGATGACCAAGAATAATCTGCACTGCAGTAACCTGATGCCATGTTTCAGTGCATAGCCTATTGACCACCTGCTGCTTAATATGCTACAGCTGATGACACTTTAACAATTCACAAGAAGTGAAGCACAGGTAAGAAAGAAGAGCCACTCACCTGTGCTTCAGTCCACGTTAATAAAAAAAAACCCAGCAAATTATTTGGCTGAATAAGGTAAGGATGACATACTCCATAATGAAACACTTTCCTAACCCCCCCGCCCTGAATTTCAGAATTAAACCTTTACTTACTTATAGCAAGTTAAGTGAATTCAGGTGTTTTTACTCAAAATGTATGTTAGGTCTACTGAAATAAACCTACTGAGAAGGTTACTGAGAAGACTGTTCCAGGTTCTTGACTGAAATGCTCCATAGGGGAGTAAGATCCAATAGTTATAAAGTGAAACAGGGGAAGTTCTGACTGAATAGAAGGGAAAAAGAGTGACTGTGAGGATTATTAACCTTTGGAGAAGGTTGCCCAGTTAGGTTCAGGAATCTGTCCTTGGAGGCTTTCAAGATTCAGCTGTACAATTCCATGACCAACTTAGTCCAAATTCAGGACTAACCCTTCTTTGAGTACGAGATTGGACTTGTCAAATTCCCTTCCAAAAGGGAATGTGGAGAAGGGAATGACTATCAAAGACTACTGAATTTTTAAAGTACCATTTTGTAGAGAACATTGCAGGTTTTTCTCAGAGCAAAATGATTTAACAATTTAACACTTAAGTGAAATGATTTAACAATTTAGATTGTTAAGAGAAATAAGAATAACATCCATAACATTAAGAATGCATCCACAACATTATGGATTATTTAACACCTATTAAAAGGAGAAAAAACATTTTTTTCACTCTCTATAGCTAGCAGACAAAAGCAGAGTTTTCATCCATTCAGAGATGAGAACTGTTGTACAAATATACCTCTGTATCTGGTTGGACTAGATGACCTCCAGAGGTCCCTTCCAACCTTAAGCATTCTATGATTCTATGATCAACTGAGTTCAAGCTCTGTGTTGCAATGGAACATCAGACATCTATATTCCAACTTTAAATCAAGACCATTCAGAGAGTAAGCACTGAATCAGAAATGGGGAAGTTGATTATTACATTGTTGGTAAATCTTCCTAATCAAGTAAGCACTCGGTTTTATTATTATATATAAAGTCCTAAACAAACAAACATACAAACATACATTAGTGAGCTTTTTCACTCCGTATTTCACTACAGTGGTAGACTTGGCCCAAATTCTGGGAGAGTAAATGCCTTTCTGAACAACGACTAAGTTAATTTTCCCGAAAATAATTATTACAGCAGTTTACTTTAGCTCTGCAAGCATCTATCATTCCTATCAGTTCTATCATTTAAAGGCAAATCCTGACTCCTCTGGCACTTCTGAGAGAACATATTATATGATTTAAAAACTACAGATTGATAAATTGTGAAAATGTCAAAATGCAAACTTTTTTTTTTTTTTTTTTAAATCAGAACTTCACTATCACCCCTCCAGATCCTTTAAGTTTCCTGGAAGATGCATATTTTTATCATATACTTTTATCATATATTTACTACCAAGGAAAGCTTTTGGATATTTAATGATATTAAAGCACATTATATTTGAAACTAAATAGTCTGTAAAGTGAGAAATATTTCTCATCTTCTTTTCCCAAAGAAAAACCAACACCAAAAATTCCTTGCACATGAACGATTATTGTCAAGACTTAAAATACACTGTATTTTACACATACACATATATATATAGCATATAACTTCAAAAGTTACAACGATCTGAAGAATGTTCTAAACATTGTGTTACAAATCTGACTTTAATCACAAGAATAAGTGATGTTCAATAATAATGATGACATTTAAGACAGGCTTTTCACAGTGGTGCATGTTGGTGGGATGTGAGGAAACAGGTCTAAATTGCAATAAGAGATGTTCCAAATGGAAAAAAAAATCCTCGTAAAGACAGGCGAGTACTGGAGTAGGCTGCCCAAATAGCTTGGAAAATCTCCATCCTTGGAGGCTTTCAAGATCCAGTTGGATCAAGCCCTGATGAACCTGGTCTGACCTTGTGGAATAAGGCTGAACTAGGTGACCTCCTCAGGCACCTTCCAGCATGAATTATCAGGCCCTACATACATTTGACTAACAATGGTTTGTTAGAAGGTTTAAGCACGATCTGAAGATTTTTTCCCAGTCTCTGTGATATTTATAAGCATGCTTGTGCTAACTTGCATACTTTTGGAGATTCTCTGGTGTATATTAAGATGAGAGCACATTTTCCTGGTAACTGGAGACCCCATAAGGCCTTTCTCTTTAACAAGCAGCCTACTTCATGAAATCTGTAGGTGTATAATCATCATCCCTAGAACTTCTACCCTGCAAGCAAATTTAGCTGAAATCACCAGCAGAGTCAAGGGTTATTATAGGAGAACCAACAGGCACATATATAAACAAAAGAAGGCACACAGCAAGAAACCATCTATGATTTGCTTCCACATAAAAATCAAACTGAGAAGAAGTAATTGAATCTTCTTCTCCAGTAAAGATTAATGCCAGTGAACATAAGGGGAAATTCAGGCTTTTTTCTTTTTGTTGTTCTATACATAGTGATGAATAAACTGCTAGAAAACCAATCATATTTTTAGTTGTTGTTTTTGAAGCTATTTATGCTTATCTTGTTTTTTTAATTTTTTTTTAATTTTTTTTTTGGCATTTCGCTTAAGCAGACACTCCTGAGATCAGTTTTACTCCCCTGGAGAGTAGTATAGGCCTTCTGTGAACAATACATGCTATTCCAGTATGTTATACCCTTACAATCAAGATTAATGGAAAAAAAAAAAAAAAAAGAAAACCTCTTGAAGATTTTTTTCCTCTTGTGACTTCAACTAATATGCTGCTAATATCTGGTACATAGGAAAGCATTTAGAAGTGGAACGTGAAAACTGGTTCCCAGAAAAAGGCTTTTCTGCCCACTTAATGCTACTTTGCTTCAGATTAAATTTAAAATCTCATTTTGAAGTTGTATAGCCACTATCAATTTGGTTTCTAAATCTTGTAATTTGTTCAAAGCGAGCATTAACCTTGCACAGCAGTGCAATCATTTTCCTTGCTATGACCTCATGCCACAGACTAAAGACTCTGAAAAATACCTTCCCCCAGCCTTCCCCCAATCTCCAGAGTTAACCAGAGTTAAAAAAATGTTTAAATCAGATATTCGAACATGAAAAAACACATCCACACGTGTATGTGTGTGTATGTATATATTTGAAGCATGTTTTCACCAAGTCAAAGTTCTCTAGAGTGCAAGTGTATCCCACTTAATATTGTCATATTAATAAACTCTTATTCGGGCTGAAAATTCCTTCTACCTTTGCCACCTCCTCCTGCCCTCCTTGCTCCAGTTCTTGCTGTCTCAGGATATTATTTGTCTTTTTGGACATGGAAGCACAGTTCTGGATAGTCAAATTTACTGAGTAAGGATTTGCAAAAGTTGGTGCTAATGCGGAAAGGTTTCTTCCTGCCAAGTTTTTAATAACTTGAGAAGATAATGTATTCCACTGACCATGACTGTAAGATAAAAATAATCTTGAAAACAAGTTTTCCTGACATCTATGGAATGGTCTCAGGGATTAGATAAAGGGTTACTAAATTCTACACTGCAATTCCCTCTCCTGATATGTTATAAAACTTTGGTATGGAATTTAACAAAGTCTGAGAACTTTGTGTAAAACGGGAAAGCTGTAGCTCTTCTTAGTACTAACTGCATATATTACCAAGCAGAACACCATTTTGGAAAATCATCTTCCTTATTTTAAGGAGTTTAAAAGATTTTACTCATGTATTTGTGCTGTTGTTGTTGTTTTGATCTAATTCATTCTCTGAAATTGTCTATAAGAACACTCCAGTTTGTTTGTTATGTTCTTTCTGCACTTACAAAGTTGCAAATAATTAAATTCACTACCTTGACCTCAACATACCCACTGAAAAAATATTGCATACCACCAATGATCAGGTCTTAAACTTTGAAAAGTAACAAACAGAGAATGTTGGGGAAAAGTAGAGAAATGCAGGGTATGATCAGCTACTCCTTCAATAAGATGAGCTAATATATGCAAGCAAACTCAAACATTCAGTAGCCAAAATAATTATATTTGCTGAAGAAATGGTTAAGTGGAAGGACATGCTTGTCTCTTTCTGAAGGAAAACATGCTAGATGCCTCATTTGCTAGATAAATTTCCCCAAAAAGTTAATCCATGTAAAAGTGATTGCTGTTTTGATGCCAAGGGCAGTAAGACCTAGAACGATCTGCTGAGTAAGTGCAGGTCACACAAGTTAAAGCTGCCTGCAGCCAAATTGTAGTCATTTTTCCCTTGAATTAAACCCCAAAAATATATATAGCACATTCTCATCTCTGGTTTTATGTCTGGGAAGATTTATTAAGTGGTTACAGCAGATCATATTCTGGCATAAACATATTTGTATAATAAGAGCAATGTCTAGCACTATTTATCAAAAACAACCAGGATAATGGAAAAAAGCCAACAACAGCATGCAACTTATTTATGTCATACAATAAATCAACATTTTTATATGTTCTTAGTTCAGAAAAGTGCATGAATAACATAAATATTTTCAACAGTCAGCATTAGGTCCACTAAATGGAGGCAAACACATAGGGGAAAAAAGACTGTCTTTGGTTTTCTTCAAAATAAAATAGAACTTGGCTACTTTAACTGAGGATATGAAATCTCTAATGACTTTTAGCCTCCTAACATAAGCTTAGTCAACATCTGGCATGATATTCTACACTCAGAGTCTTAGTCTTGACTGACTAGATTTAGGCGTGATGCCAGAGGACATGGTGAATCACTGTGAATCTCATCAATCTGATGTTGCATCAGCAGAAGTTGGGGGAAGATAGAAGTTGCTTGTTTCTAAAAGCTACAGTCCAATCCTGAACTACAATGAAAATTTCCATCTTTAGTGTAATCACATTTTGGTTAACCTTTAGCATACACGGTTACAACTTAAACAGCCTTCAGAAGAGATAATACTTCAATGAAGAGTTCTTATCTGGAAGGAATTAGAGTAATTTCTAGTCACAACAAATGTTGATAAAGTTTTATTGTCTTTATAAAAATATTACTGAGCTAACAGGACTACTGTGGCATTCATTCAGTACTGTTGCATTCAGTTTAGTATCAAACAGCAGTGAATACTTTCAACAATAAAATAATTCAGAGAATACAAGTACAAATGGCTGGATAATCTCTTGATGTAATTAAAGCAGCAGCTGCCTGAAAAGTGAGGCAACAATACCATTAAAAATATTGGTATGAATATAAACTTATAAACTAATAACTCTGCTGCATTATAATCTTGAATGAGGAAGCCTGAAAACAAAGAGAAAATAAGAGAGCCAAGAGTAGCACAAAGAATAATCTTTTTTTCTCAGTCTTTACTCAAATTAATATATACAAAACTCAATTATGAATGAAAACCAGGACATTGATTTTGATAAATCAAACTCTCACAAATTTATGCATTAGGCAGAATGTTGCCATGAATGGGATGCTTTTTCATGTCTTTATTTGTACATGCAGATAATGAGAATACGCCTTCCCTTATTTCCTTAGGCTATACTGCTATTTCAGCTGATATGAAATATCTATGTACAAATAATCTATTTTTAACATCTACTTTTTTTTTCAATTTTCAGCCATCTTAATCCACTGAAAACTAAAGAAATTGCAGAAGTAGAAAGGCTACTGCAATTGCATATTTAAGTCTTTATCTCCCTTTCATAAAGATTTTAGTTAGAATTTGGCAATACCTAAACAAATTATAAACAGATCTACAAAATTAGGACATTGTGTTTATGCTACAAGGATACCCAAGCAGTTTAAATTACAAATGAAATACAAGTCACCTACTCTCTGACTTTTCAACAGAAGCAAAATCTTGTATCTGCATAAACCACATTTATGTTAAAGCCCATCAATAGTTGCCTTGCAATGTTTCAGAATTCCTGTCCCTTAGACCCTTAGACTTTAAAAATCTTCAAACAGACTCATGGCACATGAGCTTGGCATGTATCACTGACAGCAGATTCATCAGAAGGCAGAAATCCACCATGCACATAAGCAAAGGAATTTGTACAAAAACATAATAAATAGATTTGGGCGGTTTAAGAGCACAACAAAGACAAACTTAGTGTATTAAGTGCTTGTAATGACCATCTATCATGTACATAGAAAAGAAGCTGGAAATACTGAATGATCTTGAAACATAATACCTATTTCATCCTAATGCCAGTGCCCTTATTTCTCAGTAAGTTATGTTCTTCTTAGATGAATTAAGGAAAGCCTAAAAGGGATGCCTAGCCCACTACAACCTAAATCGTCAAAATTGAATATAGGTAAGTAATTTGAGGGACAAATTACCGGGAGCTGCTGCCCTGTGACTGAGCCTGGAAGCCATTTATTCATAATCTTAGTTATAAGGCCTAATGTTGGGTGATGCTAAAGGCACTTGCAATGTCTGCGCTATCATTCTCTCCTCCCAGCTATGATATCTGTTTTTTAAAAACCATAAGCACCATTGTAGCTTTTCCTTCACCAAGAGTTTCACATAAGCATTTTCTTTATTCACATAATAAAATAAATTCTTTAATCCCATGACTCTTTTATCATGGAAAGATTGCGGAGTTGGACTAGATGATCTCTAGATGATCTCCCTTTCAACCTCAATTATCCTGTAATACTGTGACTATTCCACAAAATGAAAGAAAATATAAAAAGTGCAAGTCCTGAGCAGAATGAATTTAAATCCTTGCCTTTCAAACTTCGACAGTTGAATCTTGAATTTAAATAACATACCAGCACATATAATCTAGAAGATATACAGTTACAGAATAGATACAATAAAAATAAATTATTATTATTAATAATAATAATAATTAAAAACATTACCTTGCATGAATCATCACCTTAAAGTACTTCAAATACCAAAATGTGATGCCGATTGGTAAGTATATGTTGCTTGATATGAATACAAACATTTTGAACATTGAGTGTAACAGAAGAGTTTCTATACTATTCTGAATTCACTCTTGAGAAAGATTAAGTCTTTATGGCTATTTTCATGTTTAAAATGGTACAGAACTTGAACACAGGACATGTTCAAGGTAAAAATGATGAAGGAAATGAGCATGGAATGGTATTTCGCATCTACTTGATATAAGAGATGTGAAACCTCTTTCATTTAAAGAGGTATTTTCATTTATTTTTGATACAGTTGTATTGAAATGACTATTCCACACAAAATTTATTCAGTAGGTTTTGCCTTCAGAGTTTGCTCTATTGGTTCAGTATCCACTACACTGGAATCCAATCCCATAAATAAGTGGATCATATCACCAGTCCTTCTTTATACTACAGAATTAAAACATTAATCCTTTGTGCATTTACTCTAGAAGCAATCTCCTAGACCTTTAAAAGTGTTTGCATTTAGTCTAGCTTTGTATTTCAGAATTGTTTTTCATTATGTATTTTTACTGAGTTAAGAACAGCATATGAAGTATGTACTTAAAAGAGAAAAAAATCTAAGTCATCCTGACATTTATTTTTGATGAACAAAACATGTTGAACTCCTTAATCTTCTTACACAAGAACTTTTTTAAAAAAATCCATTTTGTGCTTCTGATATGAAACTTCTGCAATATTTCTACATCCTGATAAAATCCTACATACTAAAGTTCCATGAACTTGAAGTGGAATTCAGAAATCAAGATTCATTACACTTGCACAAAAATCTTAACTAATAGAATTAGTTTTCTTTTGTATATTTTTTTCTTCTGGTCTAATGAATTTTGCATTCCTTTCTGTATTGCATATTTAACAATTTCAAGCATAGAGAAGTACTTCACCCGGCTCCCCTCCTCTCCAGGCTCCTCTAAGCGAGGAAAGGAAACTTGTTGAAACTTCAGACCAATTCTTTTTTTGTAGAGATATTCTAATAGTACAAACAGTAAATAAATATAATTTTGTAAAATAGAAAAAAAAAGGTGCTGGCTACCATTCTTCTCCTATCAGTTCTAGAAAATGTATCTTTTTATGAATATATATATATATATACACACACACAATTTATCTTTTTTATACGTACGTATATATATATAGTGAATATATATGCTAAGTGTGTATATATACAGACAATTACCATAAAGACAAAATTCAATGCTCTGAATCCCACATGAAAAGAAGCAACTCCCTCCAGTCAAGCTTAAGAGTACGAGCTCAAGAAAGTACCATAGGTGCTAGCATGTCCTATTGGCTGGGTAGCTCACTTACAACATGTATTTCTTTTCAGTTTCCCTAGTTGTTTCATTTATTCATTTAGGGTTATCAGCATAAAACACAAAACTCTGAGTTTTGAAGTTTACTTTTGCTTTGTGTCTGAAAAGCAGGGAGTACACAAGTACACTTGTTTTCTCCTGAAGTATTTATTAGCTCTAGTTTCCATCCTTAGGTCTGATTCATGCTCCTGTCATCCGCTGTATGAATTTATATTTGACTGTTCCCCATAATGCTACTTGTAATAAAGCTGTTATTAATAATGTGATATTTGGTTAGACCTAGTTCAGATTGATACTTATTCCCTCACTGTTCTAAAGTGTGCTTCAAATATAATTGTTATTTTGATGCCAAGGCTACTTGCATGGCTCTTAGAAATCCTTGCGTACTCTGACTTAAGGAAAAAGTGTAACTATTGCCTTTCATCTTCTTCAGTAAGGAAGGAAAGGTAAAGGCATAAGCCAGCAAAATTATTATCCTATTAGTAGATGCTAGAAATCTACAGGGAGTTCCAGGTTAATTACTGATGACTCACTGGGACAGCTGTGGCTCATTAAACCCAACATTGAATATAGAGGAATAAGAGGAATAATATTGTCTCAGAATTCCCAAAGGTCTGAAGATAGATACTGAGGAAATGAATTGCACAAACTAGTACTAAAGTCAAGGGGAAAGGCTTCCACTAAAAGTCTTAGCCTGGAAATATTTGGATTTATTTTGATTTGTTGCTTGTCAATGATAATGAGCATATCTTTTCTTTTGCAATGAGAAGATGCCCTACTTCTGTATGCAACAGCAGGGAGTATGCAAAAGGACTTACATAAGGAAACGGTGGAGAAGAATGCTGACTCTATGTTATATGTTTAACCGTGTCTTAATCACAGTGCAGACTTCAGATCAGCCCAATCTGTTTCTGTTGGTTCTGGGGTCAGGTGAAGGCCCTACCTGGCAAATACCACATCTCAAATTCATTTGCCAGCAGAAGCCACTTATCTTTTAGACAGGGGTTATGATCTCCTATGACATCCCAAAGAGACTAGTATTCTGAGTTAAGTCACATATGACAGTCACTTCTGAGCTAAGTTTTATATATTGGTAACCAAAATCCTACAGCCTACCTAAAAACATTGGTAGAGAAAAGCAAGATCATTGTCAAGTACACTGTAGTCTCAACTACTAGCTTGTGATTACTGTTGTCTCACAGCTCAGTGTGAGCCATTTGATTGCAAGCATTGGTGGAACATAGGGCAGAAGAAATGATGTAGAGAGCTGCGAGTGGTATCTTCTGGGAGAAAATGCTAACACTATTTCTGTCTTTCTACTCTTCTTCTCCCACTCTAAGACCACACTCTGCTGCTTTACAAGACTAAAAGAGGATGTGTAACTGTCTCTAGCATTAGCAGAAAGGTTGCATCTTGCCACCTGAGACTAAAGCCTGCCTGGCTTTCCTCCAATTCCCCTCCTGGGCAACAACAGCAGATAGTACCCTATGGATGAATGATGCCTCCCAAGGACAGTAATAAGGGGAAGTACGCACAGTCAGAGAGTCAGAGATCGCTTTGAATGTTTGAGGTTGTTACTACACTGCTCTCCAAAATTATTTAGTATTACTATTATACTTACTATTCTAATGATTCAGAGCAATACAGCATTACAGAGACCACATAAGACTCTAAGAAGCCTCTAACTGTTGCCTTCTAATTCTATAAGACGTAGAATGCAAAGGATGTAAATAATATTTTTCTAATACCTTAAAACACTGATGATTATTTCTATACTGCTAACACAAAAATTGTTGTTTGTAGAACTGTATGATATTATTTTGATTTCTTAGTCAAAAATTCAACCAATTTTATTCATTTAGTATAAACCTGTTTCTACTATGTAAATCCTATTCATCTCTCTTTCCACATGTACATATATACATATATGTTGTATACACAAATATATTTGCATATATGTTCCACATGAACTCATCTGCGCTATGAACAATTGGCTAAGAGAAGACTTCACCTTCTGAAGGTAGAAGTCTTTGTCTACAATGATCTGAAGCATTTGCAGATTCTGGATTTTACTATTAGCTGGGGCTGAAAACTCTGTTTGCTCACTTCTTAGATAGATAGAAGAAAGGAAGATGATTAGCTCAGAGATCACATACTTAGGTTGGATGAAGATTTGCATAGCTAAACATTTTGTATCTAGAATTTGTACCTGGATTATCTTACAGCCCTTAGAAGGAAAGAAGTAAACACAGAAGAATAAAAAGTTATGAACAGGCTGCACAATTACTTTCCATATTCCATCCTATAGTTTCTGTCTATCTGGATAGAAGAGAAGAAATTCTTTTTCCTGACAGAGTAGTGGCTTTAAGTTGGAGCTCAATCAATTTATGATTGGAATGTATATAACATTTTTTTTCTGTGAGAGAATGAAATTGTTGAGTGGAAGGCCCTTTTGAATCCTTATATTGTCTATTCATTTAGGAAAAAAAAAGGAAATCTGTGTAAAGGATAAATATTCCTTCCTTTAAAATGAGTATACTTAAAGCTTTTTTAATTCTTCAGTGGGGCTATGCAGTAGGAAAGAAATGATTTCTATGGTCTTGAATGATATTTTAATTTCAAAATGATTTCACTTCTGGATTATACTGATAATAAAAAATTAGCCATGTTGGAGTATGGGTTTTTTGTTTGATTTTAAATTTTTACAAATCTGATTTTCAAAAATATCTTCTGAACTGAAAACCATATTTTGAAAAAAAATCATATGAAAATAATTTAGAATGTAAATTTGTTGTCCATTCCTCCTTTTCTCTATGAACATTACACTTGCTACCTAAAAAGAAAGGCCCTTGAAATTAAAAATGTCATTAAATTATTAAACTAAAAGCTTTAAAGATACATTGAAACATTTTATTTTACAGTAGACAATAAAAATGGAAGTGAATTTATGTAGGCGATAAACTGTTCATTATTTGAATAAGTATCACAATATTACATAGTAATAACTGGACTTACATGGTTCTGGTGCCAGACCTAAGTAACAGGCACCTATACTATATTTGCATGCTGTTATGCATGCAATGCTGGAGAGAGTGCAGAGTAAAGAAATAAATGATCTACTAGATCTTATGTATAATCATATTTTTTTATGGTAGATTCGGTTTAGGTACTTCCGAAGCAAGCTGTTATTGTTACATTAGTTGTTACTCTGAAGTTCTCACTTTCTAATGTTCTAAGCAAATTATAAAAAAAAGAAAACTAGATATTATTTTGTACATATGTCTCATTTTGATATTAGCATTTTGCATTATATTTTACTATAACCCAGAGAGTCACCATGCAGTGATATAAATATTTCTCCCGCAGTGTGTCCTGCTGCTTTATTTTTGTACCCCTGCCAGGCTAATAAACTACATGATATATTATCATCATGAGGTGATAGCAAAACTCACAAGAGATGCAAGTATTTTGCCATTTATTATACTTCATGTCAAATAATTTCCTTTACCATTAGCAAAATCAGCTATTGACAACAAAACCTTTATAGAACTAAGGTAAAAAAGCCCAAAGGATTTCAAATGTTACCATTCTACCAAGTGTAACTACAGATTAAAATAATATTGATTTTCTATAGTAACAAAGATATATTGATATGTTGGATTTTCTCTCTTTTTTGTCACATATTATTAAAGTAGTGAAAAACAGTATGCAAATTTGAATACAAAAATTGTGCGGTTTGTCAACAAAAAATGTTTAGTAGTTCAGATGAATATAAAAGAGAGAAAAAAAAAGAAATAAAGAAATATTCTGTAGGATCTTACTCTCTGCAACATCAAGGAGGAATACTCAGTTCCATATACAGAATTATCCTCTGCAGAAACATGATTCTTAAATAAGATTTCACTGAAACAAAATTCCCCTAATTTTTCTAGGAAAACACCCAACTTTTTACTCTTTTTGACCAAACCTTATAATGCTTATATTTCCTCAGAATTCAGATGTACTGCAAGGAAAAGCATTTTTCCCCACCCTTCTTTTTAACTGCTTCTACAGAAAGATTAATAATTGGCATATAACCAGAAAAAAAAACAGCAGTTAGAGTGCAAAAAATCTTGTAAGTAAATTTTTCAAAGAAAAAGTAGATGTAGAAAGACACTAACTCTGCAAAAACAGTTGCAAAAACTCTGGTCCTAGACATGCTACCATAAATAACTAAAAAATAACTAAATAACAGTTGAGAGAGTAACAGTAAAGACGTATTAAAAAGGGAAGCATGTATGCTCTTCAAGATCCTTATTTACTATTTGGGGAAAACAAAAAATATTCTAATTCAACAGAAGAGAAGGAACTGGAAAACACTGCAGAGCATATCTAACTTTTGGTTAATGTATCCATGTGTTTGAAAACATTAAAAGCCAGTTTCTTTAAAAATTTGCATAATGAAGCAATTAATGTTCTTTTTTTTTCTTCTTTAGATTGTGATTATTTTTAGCTAGATGAACTTAACCTTAAATTGAATGCAACGTGTAAATAATTTAAAATGTTAGACTTAAGACACTTTAAAAATTAAGGATAATCCTAATATAAATATAAAATGCCCTTTTCATTCTCTTTAGCTAAAGAATCTCATCTATTATAATTAATGCCAGAAATTTACTTTTGTTGAAGTCATTTTCACATTAGAGATTATACTGTTGTCATATAATCATCTGCTGCAGGTTTCTTTATTTCTATGACAATTATAAAAATTAAAAAGTTGCAGCTACATTGGATATATTTCTGAAATGTCTGCAGAAGTCATAGGATTATAAACGTATTAAAACCAAACTGAAACATAGAGCTGCTTCCCAGAAGCACCAAGAGGTATCCTCACTAACACATAATTTTTGTGGCATTACTTCTTCCTTTGAACTCCAAAAATATCTGACACCAGACTGCCATTTTTATCAGAAAGTTACAAAAAAAGAGTTCTAATACACCTACAAGAATGATTTAATATTGTCTTAATTATAGTATTAGCTATTTCTTCATGCGTAACAAAATGGTACATATTCCTTAAGGTAAAATGACTTGCATTATAGAGAAGCAATAATATTCCTATATTTTACACACAAAAAAAGTTACTCTAAGTTCCTAAAGTATATTTAGCTAAATTGTCCTGAAAATTAATGAACATGTAGGTTTAAACTTAAGAAAGGGAAGAAATGTTTCTGCCAGCAGAGCTGCTATGTTCTCATGAGTAGTGGAAGCTCTTTTTAAGCTTTGGTTGTTGTTGTTCACAGATAGCAGATGTATTTGTTATCACTAAAGAACCTCTGGGGTAAAAAAAAAATCTAGGCCTAGAGAGGGTCAGAGCAATTCCATCTGAATCTAACACTGACACTTCACTTCTAAAATCAAGAAGAGAGGTGAGTAGAGTTTAACTTGCTAAATATACTTTATTCATCCCGATGGGAATTTTAGGAAAATAAATATACTGGAAATTTAGGAAAATAAATATACTTGTTCACTGTAGCTCCACTGACTTTCCTCATTCCCCTTTGATGCCAAGCACCAGCTTCTAAAAAACAGTAAATATGGCTGTTGTTTGAATGGTGGAGAATAGCCATGGTAAAGGTTGAGATTCATCAAACTAGAAACTGGAATTAACATACCTGAAAGCTGTGTTTGCCTAGCTGTAGCTATTCATTTTAAGAAACAGATTTTGCATCTGCCCTGTCATTAACAGATTTGGTCATGGCCCCCACACTGGCTGGGGCTGAGCTGGAAAGAGAAGCACAACTAACTCCCTGGACCTGCTCCCTCCTATCCATGCTGTGAGATGAACTCTAAAGTTAGGCTCAAAGGTGGAAATAGAGAATTTCGTGCTGACACAGTGTGATGCGACTGCATCTCCTGCAAAGATTAGTATTTGGCTACCCTGAGTTGATGATTAATCACTGATTAATGGTTTGCTTACCATTTTAATTAAAGAACCATTTTATTCTGGCCTTGTAATTAATTTCACAAGAGTTTTTTTGGAAAAAAGCTATTTTTCAAAGAAAAACCCTTAAAGTATTTCTGTTCTCATTCTTTCGTTTTACCAAAGAATGGGTCTCAGCAATGAAGCTCTACTAAACTGTTAAAAAATAGTTATCTTAACTGAGTAAAAACTACCAAGACTTGAAAGAATTACCAAGTTCAGATCTCAGACACTGGGAAATACATTACAGTTTTCATATTTTTCTTACCTGTCAGAAAGTGGAACTAAATGGTAACATTCAGTGCTTTCCTTAAAAAAAAAAATTATAACTGAGCATTTGGCATTTGCTTCAGGTTTGTATCCCAGTGATCATTAGTTTAAAAGGAAGAGGCTACCTTCAGCCAGATTTTCCATGACATAAAACAACTCTCTCTGAGGTCAGCAGCATTTATGTAATGCTGAGGGAAAAGAGCCGTACCATTTCTGAACTGGCTGCATTCATAGCTAAGACAATGATCACTCATGAAAGAAAAACGATATGATAGTGTCGGTGGTCTTTCGCAGCAGACATAATGATATTATATATATAGAAATTTTCTAAGAATAATTTATATATTTATAATTAATACATAATATCATTTCTAAGTATATGTATTGTTGCTGATCCTCTCAAGGAACTTCCACAACAATTTTTCTTCCACAATTCTTACATGTCTGACTTGTGGCACTCACAAATTGCCAACCCTCAGAAATTATTTTATTTTTCCTAAGCCACAGCTCCCGGAGTTACTAGTAAGATGAAAAGAACGCCTAACTTTCAGGTGTTGGTAATGAAACATGGAAAACAAAGATGGAAAATTGAAGTTAAACAAAAACTACCTCATTTTTATGTTTATCTACTGTTTTGAAGTCAGTTTCTCTGTTTTTATATGGGAGCTTTCATTGCATTTGACATGAAGATTCAACTATGATTCAGACTTGCAGGATTTAGGCAGTTGAGTGTGTTTCAACACACAATAAGCACTTGACCAAAAGTATCTATCATCAAGTAAGCATAAAATATAACAGTTTTAGACATTACCTACAACTCTCTACTTCTCTCCTGACAGCTTTAGTTGAAATACAGTTGTCTGAGACCTGTAAATATTTGCCTCCCTGGTTGAATAGTTTGTACATACAGTGTTTTCATTGTAACTATGTATCAGGTGGTAGTAAGGGAATAGCTGTTGCAAAATAAAGGGCCTATATACCTTTAAACACGGAACTGTATTTATCTCCTTCCAATGGTTATAATCTGGTTCTTTACATAGTTGTTACAGTATTGTATATTGATTTTTTTTCTATCTTTTGACAACTGAATCTCAGAAATGCTGCATGCTTAAATCTCATTTATACTTAGTGTAGGAACTACAGTTCCCATGAAAAGAAAGTAACTTGTATAGCTTTGTGTTAGAGAATTTAATGCTTTGTGAGATGTGGAAAGGTAAGAATAACTCAGATACAGACTGTGTCTAAACTGTGTATGGATATGTGTATGGCTTATTTTTTTGTAAGTGATTATGTTGGTTGCTAATCCCTCTGTGATTTGCAGCAGAAAACAGGATACATGCAAGTCACTGCAAGCACTCTCTCCCGACACGTCTGAAGCTATGAGACCAGGCTTAGGAGGCATAACACAAGGATTCTCTGCTCTCCAACAGAATAGAAAAGCAAGGGAACATAGCAGAAACATTTTTAAAAGCATGTTAATGTAAAACTCAATGAGCTGTAGCAGTATCTTCATATCTAAAAGTTCTCTTGAGGTTTAGGTACTACCACATTGTATATGCACATACTACACATGTATATAGTATATACTGTATATCCATACACATATTTATCTGTATATATAGATAGAGAGATATATTTGGAAAATATGGGTTCCTTTACCAAAGAAATAGACAAGATATTGGGAAAATCACAGCACAAGAAAGTTTAAAAAGAGAGAGTTGTGAGAAACAAACATTGAAGCAATATTTAGTATAGAAGTATAGAAAAAATATATTTCTTTCGGTAGGAGTGCAGAATTAGCTGAAAGTCTTGAGACAGCGAAATAAGTCTTATTTGTTTATTACATTGTTTGTTCCATACTTTCTTAGAAAAGAACAATTAGATTATTTTCAGTGAGTAAATGCAAGCACTCCTGATCTCCATTACTATAAATTACCTCTGTTTTACAGGAGACAAGACTTAATACTTCTCACTTGTAGAAATATTACAAAAATCTCTTTATATTCAGGTGATCTGAACTTGATAGAATCCCTTCACTTAAGAACATTTAAAATCAGGTAAAAAAAATAAAAAAAGTGCTAGAAAATATAGGAACCAATGAAGGAACCATAAGCTCTAAAGTTTACGCACTGTCTAGTTTTTCCCTCTAAACACTTCTATCTAGTAAAACTCTCAAAACATATTGTTGAAATTCACTTCTGGGTGGATTTGGTATATCTATATACACCTTACGTTGATGGGAAGTGCCAGGCTGTGAGCAGACAGAACACTCTGCCTGTGATAGAAACCAACAGACCCAGTGACCTCTGCCAGCCATTGCCATTTGGAGACTGCTGGACTTTGCATCAGACCTTTTTTACTTAGCTGTTCTGCTGACTGTCTCAACCACAATGATAGTTAATGCTTTTGGGGACATAAGCACCTGCTCCGTAGGTAATGCTCTCCAATGCTAACTCATTTTATACAGGACACAACTTCCAGCTTATAGTAATGACTTTCTATCACTACTGATTTAGATTTGATTAAATTCTCTCACTATTTATCTTTACTGTAATAAGCAGATTCACCTTATCAATACAGTTTACTTACCTAGACCCTTCTATAGAGTGCCTCCTAAAAATCTTCTCACAAAGCAGCAAGAAAAGCAACAGTACCAGTTGCAGATAAACTGTGCTAGAGACAGTATTTTAGCGTTAGAACTTTTTGAAGTTCCTCAGATAACATAACTTTGATGAAGAAACTTCAGGATAAGTTCTTTATATTTTGGAAAGTTTTCTTTTTCACTTAAAATTCATAGCATGAGGAATCACATGTGGGACTTCACCTGGTAAAGCTAAAGGCAACTGTATCCTTTCGAAGAGAAAAGCAAGAGAAAAAAATATTCACTTATCTGAACCTTTGGGGGCATCTTGAATTTTTTTGTATTCTCCCATTACTATTTGTGTGATTAGATCTGACTGTGTCTGCAGTTTCCATATCTAGGCTCCTGGCAAGTGAGCTATGCCTCCGAGGAAACGCTTTGTCAGGAACAGTGCGGTGGCAGGATACAGCCTGTCCTCCGTCTCACCCTCTATAAAATCCAGTATGCATTCCCCTTTGACTGTAAGCCCACTTTGCTTCATCATGGCCTATCCATGAGGTAGCCTCTTACGCCACTGCTAGTTCTCTGCGTTTAATTCCGCAACTGTGGCCATTTCCAGCAGAGGTGGAAACAAGGGCTGAGAAAAATCAATTCTACTCACGCCCTTTGCACTCATGTTGAGTCCCTCAGATCCCACATTTCAAAACAGACACAGAAGGTGTTTTGGTACAGATTAGAAACCGGAATTTTTTTTTCCTCTTACCCTTTCCCTGCACCTTTGGTATCATCTGGGTAGAAAGCTACAGGCAGAAATAGATTATTTTATGCTCTATCCTGAAAAAAAATGATAGTATATAGTGCCAAAAGTGTTAAATTCTGTTTTTTTCCTTTCAGGTTTCTTCAGGCCTGTACTAATAATATCCTCTGAGCATTGTCCACAGCCTTCCAAGAGCAGAAGCAAAGCTCACACTGCTGCTTTTTCCTGCCAGTTCACTCTATTCTGTACACTGAGGTGTGGGAAGCAGAAGCCCAGCAAGGCTAATACAGTAACACCTGTGAGTCATATGCAGCTTTTGCATATTGGCAAATGGATCAGTCTCTGTTTTTCCAGGATTTCATAACAGCCTAAATATTTTCTTATATAAAGTCACTATGAATTTCTATAATCATACTGCAAATTTGCATAAGGAACAAGCATAAGTACTTTTGGTACCCCTTTTTTTAAACTAGAAAATTTTACTTTAACCACCTTCACTCAACTTTTTCTTCAGCCATCTTAACTCAATAAAGAAATTGCATTAAATATAATAGTATAAACATGAGGTGGACCACCAAACCAGACATCCCGAAACAGGATATTTAAATTTGATAGGGTTTTTTTTTTTTTTTTTCTGGCATTTGAAAATCAGCATAGTTTCTCATCTTCTTTCCCACTACTGTAGAAAACCTTCAGGAATTCATGCAACTCATTTTATTATTTTCTCATGTACCTGCACTGCAGTCTATATCAGATACATAAAGAAACACATTTCCAGAGCTGTCAAATCTACCAGCATATCACAATAATCCTTGCACTGCTATTGTGATAGATGGCAGAATGTGAAATAGTACTAGCACAAATTATGCAACTGAGTAGTAGGGGACGATGGTCACTAGTAAAGAGATTAAGCATTGAAAGATATTAAAATCATATATGATAGATGTTCTGGTTTATTTTTCAAATATGCCATTAAAGAAAACAAAAGGTTTTCTATTCTCCTTTCTATTCCCCAGAATAGAAGGTTCTTTTATTAGGGAACACCAGTGAAAGTCACAATTACATCAGATCTCTTTGCCTTCTCTTATAATAAAGGCTTTCAATATTAAATTTCACTGGCAAACATTAGATTAATGTATTATGATAATATAAATGCCATTTCACTGCCACAAAAGGGGACTCTCCAAAGGCAATATCCATTAATTGTGAGCAAGATACCCCTACACAAGAAAGCTATTAATCTACATTGCAGCTGAAACAATTTAAAGAGAAATATGACACAAGTACCACACACTTTTTGGTTTCCTGACATTCAGTTTAAAAACATCTTTGCAAGATTTCCTCTGTGGACACTACTGGTCTTTATAGCACTGTCACAAATCTCAAAAAAAAAAAAAAGGGGGGGGGGGAGAAAAAAAAGAATTAGGGAAAAAAAAGAAGAAAGAAGAATCCTTTCCTGATCGGAATCCTGATCGGAAAAAACGAATCTTCCATAAACCCGCAGGTAAAAGAAATGCTTCACTGCAAGCTTGTCCTATGGCTTGCTTACATGCAGTTTTAGATATGATATGCTTTGATTTTACTTCCCTTGTTGATGAAATAATACAGATTGCTTAGTAAAAGAACAAGTGCCCCCGCAGGGCTCTTTAGGGTTGATTTGTTCCTTAGATATAGCAAAAAACAGGTTAAGACACGCACATTGGGAAAGCCAGTGTGGGCACGTTTGATTGTGAGGGAGCACACAACTATCACAATAAATTAACTCCATAAACACTCTGCTTCCCTCACTGCCTTTACTCATACTGCCTTGTCTCTTTCTTCTATCAAAGGAACAAAATTCTCATGTCTTAATGTCAGTTATTTAACATGGTAGAAAAACAGATCTGAGTCATGTACCTAAAAATACCTTCCTTGTTATTGTATTATTGTTGTTATTATTTACTGAGAGAGGTCATTGTCCTTTTCAGGATTGTTAAAAGCTAAATGATTTTTTTATTCTTTGCTCAAACAAGTCAACCTTGTTTGAAATTTTGTTTTCAATTATTCTACTAGTAAACTGGCATGTTTTCTCAAGATTTCTAATATTTATCTTGTTTAAGCATGTGCTAGAATTATTTTTCTATCCATTCAAGCATTATACCTGGAATTTTATTTAATTTAAAGACCATTCTATAGATTTTGGTAAACCCAGCTAGCCCTAGTATTTATTAAAACACATTAAAAATGCACAGAACTATTTTTCATTTGCAGTTTTTCTGACCTAATTTCTTTCTGTTTTTCTCTATAAAGTATTTGCTTCTGGAAGCAACTGTGAAGATCATCAAGGACACAAAATAAAGCATTCTTATTAGAAAAGTCATATCTAGTGATATCTATCAGGCTAGAAAGTTAATTTTTCCTTCAACCAATCCAAGACTAGTTGGACACAAGCAATATTAATAGTTGCATCCATCCAAAGGGAAAACAGACAAATTTGTATAGATAAATCCACCTAGGTTGATGAATTATCTATATGTGCCTCAGGATATCTGGGTCACAAATTGTTGATATATAGAAGAAAAACAAAAGGAAGAATCAATTTTTGACCTGTTCTTATATTCTTCCCTGAGAATCCTATCATCTGAGTCACCTGAAGAGATGATCCTGGATAAGATGACATTTGGTCTAACACTGTATGTTGATTCTCATGTTGTTAATCGTCATATATATCATTCAGTAGTGGGTTTATGGCAAGCTGCAACACATAAACACTGAGGAAACTATGCTAGGGATCTGTGATAAAACTTGAAGAATTAAGTAAATAGCAACTAAAGAAAAATATATTTTTTTCTAGCTCACATATCAACATGTAAAGAAACAAAAGAGAAAACACTGTGAGAAGTGAATTTACTTCAATGTGAAAATGTAACATTCTATATTCCTGGTAGATATATCAATAATTCAAGGTAATACCTGTTTGGTCAGTCTATGTGCACACTACTTTTACTGAAAGTGAAGTATCTAGTAAGAGATGGTTGAAACAATAAAATTCACGATTATTTCATAGATAGTAATGTGCCAATTGAGTACATTTGGAATTTGAATCTGTGTGCAGACTTTGAAACATAAATCTTTTGAAAAGCTATGGTTCATTTAGGTTTAACTGTGTGGGCAGCTGGACTTGCTGCTGTCCCAACAAGAACGGCATTTTGAAAGTAAAATCAGATTTTTCATCTGGATAGCAATACAACATTTTATAGGTGATAGTTTTAAAAAACGGGCTCAAGAATAAAAAGGTTTCTTCTCTTGATTTTGTCAATCATTTTCTAATCTAAGGACGACATAAGCTTTAAAAACATCAAGCCTAAAACTTGTTTGAGAAAGACAAAATGAATGACATGATTTTATTTTATAAGGTATTATCCAATAAAATATTGACACTCATTGTAATGATAAATAATTAAATAAATAATTAGAGTGGTAATTGGCAGTCACTGGTAGAGAACAAAATGAATATTCCACTGAAATGTAAAAAAGAAGCCCAGTCTAAGGAATTTGTTTTAGATCTTGATCATCCTTGAAGATGGAGAGGGGCTGAAAGAAGTAACATTGTCCAGAAAACTGAAGATACCATCATTAAATACAAAAAGAGATAATCTATTGCAAGAATACAATCCTAATTTCCCAGTGGAAACATAACATTATGTGGAAAAGCCTCATTGAATTGAGAGAAAATAATTTTGCCTTGACTATCTGCATTAGATTTTTTGCAGGAAAGTAGATGCAAAGGTTGTTAATTATTCCACACATAAACGAGATGTCTGCAAATTTTGGAATGCATTTTGTCCTCTCCTGCATTCACATCTCTGCCAGTCTCAAACAGATTTCTGCAGTCTGCAGCAGTGGGAGGCAGCCTGAGCTAGCAGCTGGCACGGAGGACTTGGATAAAAGCCTAAACCCACTAAGCTAATAGAAGAACTCTCATCAACTTCACTGAGAACTGGAAGTTGTTGTCCAAATCATTATTCTTTGAGGGGTGGGACGCATTGACGTTGCCTCTTAGATCAGTTACCACATCAAAGATCAATTTATAGCATGGCATTGGACATATCACTTCACTTTTTGATGATTTAGTTCTCCATTCCTCAGTTTAATATGTTCTTTCATATCCACCTCAGTGGATTGATTTGAAATTCATAGTTGAGGCGGGTTATGTAAGTGCAACTGTCTAGATCTCATGGGTATTTGCAGTAAGAACTGACTCACCAGGATATGTACATGCATGCACACCCACTTGCACACATAAAGTCTTTCCTTGCCGCTGCTTCCTAACTGACATTATAATTACAGGAATATTTAGTTAAGAAAGGAAATCCTTTATCCATTTTCAAATTATTGACTAAAAACTGATGGAACTACAGACTTCACTTTTAAGGGGCATAAAAGAAAACTAAGATTTAGTAAATGAGTAATTTGAATTGTGTGCTATCAATATATTCAGTAATAGTGAACAAATATTTGAAGTATTTTCTTTTTAAAGGTAGGGTACTGAAATTAGGACTTGGGAAAGGAATCTTGCAGTATAAAATTAAAACAAATGAGCCATATGCTATACTTCATTGTGAGGCACAAAAGCAAACTAAGGAAAATAGAATGGGAAAACAACGGACAAGAATAGCAAGATAAATAAAAAAAACTATTCAGAAAAATGCTGAATTCCTTGCTAGCTATGCTATTGATATGAGGGGTGGATTTCTAATACAGAAATATGACTTTCTATTTTGATTCCAGCAGATCCAATCATGCACCCATAATCCTGATTAAGCTAGAAACAATTCACAGTGATACTCAAACTCTAAACAGTATATGTCATGAATAGGAAACATACAGAAGGCCTTGGTATTTCTTTGAATGATCTCAGAAAAAAAGATAAGGACAGAGGACATAAATATACACTGTTCTGGTGTCTTCAAGGAGAGTTATTTCTGATCACAGTTGTCCTATCTTCCGTGTTGTCCTTTGTTTCGCATTATGCATGTAAAGTAAAATGTAAACATGGAAAAGTAGGCAAGATACAAATAACAATGCCCCTTAATGCAGTAACATCAATTCACAATATTTGTTTGTTTTTGATACTATCTTATTATACTAATAAATTAAAATTGCATGTATTATCACTAGCCGTATACAACACAACCAAAATGCGTATCTCAATTTCCATTGTAAAAATACACATCTAACACTTTAAAAATACACAATAACTCTTAAAAACAAAAATACCATCTAGTTTTGAAATTAAAAGAAGTATTGTCATGCATATCAATTATTTGGATAGCAAACTACATATTCCCCTGCTGAAGAAACTCGCAGACATATGGGCTGAGGTCATCCAAAGGAACATGATAAAAGATTAAAAATGAAGAAAATGCAAAGAGGAAAGTGGCCAATGTTCTTCCCAGCTAGATCCCAGCTAGCTACTGTCTTACATAAGACTATATGCATGTAACAGGGACCCCTGCACAGTGTGTCTTCTGTCTTAGCAACTGATTTTTTTCCTGTTATAAAAAGGTCTTTATAGGGTCTTGTTAAAGACCACTTATATTTTTTTCCCTCTTTCTACAGGTCTTACCAGAATATTCCTTCTCACAATGACCTGGCCCAAGCCACCCTACATCACTGAACATGTATGTTCCAAAAGATTACCCATACATGTTGCTAGGTTCACAGAATCCAGAGATCATTGTGTGCATAATTACAGTTAGGATTTGTCAGGAACAAGGATGAGAATTCTTTCTTGAGCAGTATATATATATTATATTATAATAATCTGTATGGCATCTGCATACTTATCTTGCATACCATGAATCACTTGTCTAAAGTTACATCGGATCTTTTACACTTACACTCTAAATCTGTAATACTGAAATCTGGGCTGTGTTGCAGATGAAGGATGTGTCCATGTAGAAATACCAGTGCTAACTTTAAAACAGGTATCTCAGGTGTGAAAAATAGTCTAATTGTCACAGCATGGAAACAAATCTCCAGGGAAGGACATCTGAGTTGAAATCTACAGTGCTGCAGCTTCACTGCTGTAAGTGTTCCCGCTAAATTAGACAAAAAAAAATCACACTGATTTGGCCACTGCATGTACAAATAAATAGAAAATGCACAGACCCCAAACCAAACCAAACCAAAATTTAAAACCCCTGAAATATAATGAAATATTTCCAAGAAAGCTGCAAAAATTGAGAGACCTAACAGAGCTAGGTGAATGGGCATTATTAGAACAGAACAATAAAAAGCTCTGCCTCAGGACTGTATGTGTAATTACTGAAAAAGAAATTATTATGAAGAGGCTGCATTGTCTGTTCACAAATGATAAATGCTCATCAGAAGAAAGAGCAAAAGTTCAAGGAAATAAAAAAAATAATAGATACATAGATGATCAAAGACTGAAAAGCCTAGGAATATATAGTTCAGGAAAAAAGATAAATGATAAGAAAATGTAATAATCCACAGTATGTAAAAAGTAAAATGTAATGTCTCTTGTGATTATGCTAAAAAAGAAGTGACTAAAACTGAAAGCAAATGAATCTAAAATGGTTTAAAAAGGGAGGAATAAGTCTACAAAGCAAATAAACAATAAAATCACAAGAATTTGATAATTTTGAAAGGAGCTTTCTGTCAAGAGATATCCTTGAGGCCAGTAACTTGAACAGGGTGAATGCCTTATGATAAATTAGGTCGCTATTTTTTTAAAAAAATGATTAGGCTCTAGCACATGCTGATTATTAATTGTTAGAGTAAGAAGGTAAGGTAATTTGCCATTGGGCTTTTTTACCTTCCTCTGAGATACAATAGAAAAAGAAATCGAAGTCTAAAGGACCAGGAAATTCATCTAACATGGTATTTCTTTACCCTTAACACAAACAAAAATGTAATAAATATGTTCTCAGGAAATCACTGTGCAATTTACATTAAGCCAGTGCCATTCTACCACCAAATTAGAGAAGGCGGCTGAGCATAGGAGTAGATTTTCCTTCTAAGGAAAGCTCCAAGGGCAGGGGATAAATTAACTCAGAAGTTTCTTCTGGTTCTGCATATTTTACTAATTAAGAGATCTTTGCATACTGCATTTTCACAGCCAATCTGCTAACATTTCTTTTTCTTCTGATTTTTTTTTTTCCCTTCTGCATCTGACACCGCGGCTAATCATCAGAAGAAAACTTCAGTCTACATCTGACAGTCATGTGGGCTGATCATCTCTTGCGCAGTTTATTCTCACAAAACCAACCCCCTTTCCCTATTCTTTCATTCCAGCATTTTATCCTTTCTAACCTGAGAAGCAACAAACAGGAACCCAAATTTGGATCAATTTTAGAGTCCAAATGTGGACTCTACCTCCTGCTTTTGCTGTAACTACAGAAATTACTTCTTTTGCTAAGTCTTCTCACCTTGTACAAAAAAAGTATCAAAAATATTAGAGGGCTTCTGTTATTGTGCTGAAAATTGTTGTTTCAAACTTTAAAATGAAAGTAAATACAAAGCAATTATTTAGAACTGCATTTTTTCACAACGGATAAAATTAAATGGCAAATATGTGAAGTAATAACAATTAAGAACTATGATAACTTTCAAAATGCTGTTTCCATGGAAAATCATCAGGAAAATCCAATACAAATTCTGATTAAAACCTAACCAAGCTAAACACTGTAGACTACCTAGATTCCAATTAAATGTGACAAATTAATACTTGACAGGTTTCAATTCCAATTCTATTTATGTCAGAATGATCCATTAATACTGAAGATTACATTACCAGAGCTTGAACAATACAACTGTACTTAAATATTTAAAATACAAGTGGACTTAAAAATCAGATCACAGAAAACTCTCGCTCAGATATTAAACGTTACATATATGAGGGAACAAAGGTACATTCCATCCTGATCTGTCATTATTTATAGATTAATGTTAGTAAAAATTTCTGGAGGCAGATGACAAGCCACAGCTGAAATCTTATTTTAAAAATGTGACAGCATAATCCAAAAGTCTGTAAAGTATAATTTTCATCACAATGTCACCCACCTTTCAAAGGTCTCAGTTTAAGATTTTATAAAAGAGAAGAAATTCTTGATTATCATATGCAAGTCATGACATTGGATTTTTTTTATGGTACTTCACTTATTCATCAAACAATACATTTTTCTAGTTCTTTGTCTCTATTTACTCTCAGTATACCTATGTATCTATTATTTTGAAGAAAAATGCATATTGCCAAACATAAATGAATTTCTTTTAAAACATCAAAGCAATGTCTAAAATATATCAATTAATACAATGCAATGCTACTTCTTGCATCAACTCAAAACCTATTTTTGATACCTCTCAAGAACTGAATTCATCTGGCTCTTCATTTCCAACTACTTCAGAAAGCGGGGTTATTTTCACTGGGTACAGAATTTATTAAAAGGTATGTTTCATAGTTGCTCTGCAGTTTTTCTGATATC
Organism: Tinamus guttatus; assembly: GCF_000705375.1. The sequence goes on along the minus strand of NW_010584846.1, from coordinate 260,134 downwards.
CTGCATACGCACTCTATTTTAATATACTTTCTGAACTTGGAAATTAATCTCTCTACTACACTGCTGTATGTCTACAGGAATGAACAAATTGTTTAGCTTCATTTTCATTTAGCTTCATTTTCTTAACTAGAAAAAAATCTCACTACAAAGTAGATAATAAAATAATCATTCCAATATAGGATTAATCTCCACAAATCCCCATTTTTTTTTCTAATAACAATATTACTCCCTCACCTATTACCCACCCAGGAAAAAGGAATATATAAAAAAATATATTCATACAGTCATGTGAGTAGAAATTATATGCACACATACACACATTTTACTATATGTTTTTTTAGATAGATAAAACCATTTTTTGTTTTGATCAATTCCTATGCATAATTGTACATAGTCATTTGCTTTTGGAATAGACATTATAAGCAAATGCAGACTGCTGTAACCTTTCTTCAGTAACATATACTGCATTTTGGCATTATCTTATCATGGAAAATAATATATTTTATTGAGTCAACACGTCTATTTCAGAAAAGACAAAAAAAAAAAAAAAAAAAAAAAAAAAAAAAAAGCAAGAACAATTATCCACTGCTGTCATCTCTGAAAAAAAGCCAAACTTGGCTATGTATTTACTCAAACTAGTTCATTTATTCTATACCAGAAAATATAGTCTCTTCTTACATATTCCTATTCCTAGCAGACTAAAAAGAAATTATGTTTTTGTTTATCATCCAAAAATGTTCATTTTGACATACAATAATCTATTTTTATTATTTTGGGGTAAATCCAAAGACAATGAAGTCAATTACTGACGTCATCAGACTTTAGATGAAGGCCAATAAGTAGAGGCCTGTAAATAACTCAAGGTTCATGAAATACATTTCAAATTGAAAGATTTTTAAATTTTCTCAATAATTTTAGGAAAGGAAAATAAAAAATAAGATTTAAATTACCCCATTTTTAATTGCTGAAGAATCACTCATAAAATGCACAAGGATTCAGTTTTCCCCTTCTATATAAATGAACTCGGAATTTAAAGGTGATGTCATAAAAGTATTGTGCCTAATAAAATGTGGGAAAAAAAGGAAAGCCATGTTCCTTTTGTCTAAATAATCAAGTATATCAAGTACTGAAGTGACACTCAGTGTTATTTTGAAAACAGTTTGTATCAGATTTTGGGGAGTAAGGGAACTCTCTAGTACGGGGTTTTTAAATCCTACTTTCTTTTTACTAATGCTGTGTATATTGCTTTCTGGGAAATTTCCTAATTAGTAGTTGAACCAAAAAAAAAAAAATAAGGAAGAAAAAGAAAATACATGCCTATTATGGTCCTTTATCTAAAAAGAGAACTATAAAATTTAATTAAATTACCATTTTCCCAGCCCTCTCCTGGAAATTTTTTTTCAAGGTTTTAATTCTTCCTGCAGTATAGTTTTAAAATCATGTAACGAAAAGAAAGTGCTGGTTTTAATAGGAATATTATGTTCCATTATTTGGTATATCCTCATTTTAATAGACTTTAAAATAAAATAATTACGATTTAAACTATTTAAGATATTTATTTGTTTATTTTGGTCTGACCTTTCCAAAAATCTACTTAGTATCACTTGCTAGTGTGATTATGTGTGTGAATGTCGTGTTTGCCCCTACCATTTTCCATATGCTCTGCCTCACCAACACTGCCATCCGGCGTAGTCCTTTCGTAGTTGTCCTCTGGGAGTGGAAGGGCACCCAGTCTTGGCCCTGATGAACTCTTACTGCTTGGTGTTTCTGACTCCTCCAGACCGCTGTCATAGCAACTCTGCAATGACCCTTGATGCGGGTCCTGAGGCTGACTCACAACAGAAAACGTCACTCTACGAAACGGCTGCAAGAGAAAAGATTCTGAATGTCACTGAGAAGTTCCGTCTTTGAACAACTGATTCTCAAAACATGACTTAAGCAAACTAGTATCTTACACATTTACTGATTAAACAATTTTCTCTAAATTAAAACAAACAATAAGTACAGTCCTTAAAAGGCTTCAGTAGGGGTAGTCTATGGATTTTTGGTGTGCAAAGCAGTCCAGAACCTTCACACAGTTTTGCATAGTCTCCTTTCAGATACTTGCAACAGCTAATACATATATATATATATATATATTCCAACTAAAACCTCCTGCACATATATATATATATTCATACATATAGTTTCTGTTTTCCCAGTAGGAATAACCTGAATGGAGTTTATACCAGACTGCATAAAGGTACTTGACAATGTGTGCCTGGGTATGTTTAAGACTGTGTGGGTGGGCATAAATGCTCACCTGTAAACTATGTTGTGGCTATTAACAACGTAGCAACACACCCATAAGCTTTTTCAGAAATCAGTTCCTGTGGTTTGGAAGCTAGTTGATATGAGAGGGGAGAGGTAAAAAAGGTGTTCAATCTCTTAGCTCTTTTGCCATAAAATTCAGTGCCTGGAGATAGGGTGTGTTGCCAGCTGACTTAATAAAACCTTTAAAGTATTGCAAGCACAGCTGACACCACACGTTTCCACTGGGACTGTAGAAACACAGATTGTTACAGATTTATATTCATTCAAAATGACAGATATTATTGTTGCTTCTAAGAGTTTACATATTGAACTCTGACATCCATGTGTATTCCAGAAGTGGGAGACTTGTATCCCTACATTTCAAAGGACATTGAAGGCAGACTACAATATTCAGTGAAAAACTAAGGGATTCTCCTATGCTTTAAACTACCTCCGAGTGAAATAATTTACTGTTAAAAATTTGCCTTTTCTTTATTTGGCTCTGACCAAGCTCTGCAACACTAGAAAACCACATAAAAGTATCTGAAGCTCTAATAAACAACCTACTTTACCAGGTAGACTTGTGTGTTCAAACAGATATATACAGCTGTGTAAATACGCACATATGTGTGTGCATGTGTTTGTAGATATATTTATCCAGAAATCACCTTCTAAAGCATACATCAATAGGTTCATTTTATAAGACACTATGCAGACTTTTCTTGTTTAAAATGTGAGGTCTGAGTGCAACTGCCCACCTTCAGATTCGAATGTGTTTCAAGCCCTATGTTGGATGCGACATTGAAATACATCACCCTCCACTAGCATCTCTGGTAATTAAAGAGTGGAATCGTGTACACAGGCCAACAGGGAGGAAAGTCTCTCATAACTTAAACTAGAAATTTACACAAGTCCTGAAAAATGGAAGTCTACATTAGTCTTAGGATTAGAGGGTGGAGTTTCGGTTAGAATTAATATTTTTAAAAAATGCAAGTAAGGCTTCCTGGCTGAAGTAAATCAGAATATTATAAATTTGAATGTTGCCATAAATATGAGAAGGTTCTAAGCTAAGTCATGGTATTCTCATCATGAGTCTCTGGCCTTTTAAGGTTAGCTACTATTCTTTAGGTGCAAAGTGCTTTTCTACAAATTTAATTTAGAGCAATTTTATACTGTATCAAGTGCAAGGAGAACAGAAGAACAAAATGAAAGAATGGAGAGCAGAAATAATGCCTTCCCACATTAAAAATAAGTTTACAGATGCTGCCTTTATTACCAAAGTCTGTAGAAATAATAAAAAGTGTATAGTGGGATTAGAGCTCCTGTGTTAAAACATAAATCTACAATGCACAATTTGAATATTTTTTTCCCCACAGATACTCAGCAATATCCCCTTTCAGTGGTATCCGGAATGAAGCAGCATGTTGAACTACATGAGAATTCTAAACATTTTTCCTATTGGTTTTAAACCATGAAAGGTGGATAAAGTCCTTTTGCAAAATGTCTGTGACATGCGTATTTTATTTTCATATTTCAGTAAAAGCTTAGGTATTGTTTTATTCATAATTTACATATACATTTACTCCCTCAGAAAAAACTAAATGAATATAAAAAATGGTAAAGTGCCTTAATCTAAGATTTTCTATAATTTCAGAGGTAACCAGTATTCTTTTTTTTTTTTCTTTTAATTATGGTAGCAGTCATTTCCCCTCTGTGTTTTCTTCTCACAGTTGAACATTGAAGTACATAGAAAGCTACCAAAATGAAGACAACATTTCAATCTGGTAAACAGATTTTGTTATTTTCTTCTAATATGAGTATTTTCAGATACCTTAAGAATACTTAAGTACAAGGTAAGGGCTTGTTTGTCCAGTAGAGTTCATTACTCCCATTCACACTGAGTGAACTAACAGACTATTTCCACTGCCCTGGCATTGCTGTTATATTATTTTCTTCACAGTACTACAATGTCAAAAGACTAGCTCCCACTTGCGACAACATTAAAGATGAGATATGCTTATATGGGAAATACAGAGGCACTATTTACTAAGTATGCCCAAATTGCTAGCACAATCCAGACCGCACATCTATATTCAGAATACAGCTCAAGGAATTGTGTAAAGATAGAAGATAAGGATTATTCTTCACACACCCTTAATTCATTTCTGCAATGCCCTGATGGATCCTAAGATGAAGTTTTAAGGTAAAGCCTTAAAATGTTTTCGTGCTTTACAATTTACACCTTGCAAGTTTGGTTTTAGTGAACTACACCTCCTATATTGGAGAAGTGGAGCTGTTCTGTCAAAGGAAAGGCAACTTGCATTATGAGACCAATTCATTGTTTCACATACTCCATTCAGTTCTACTTATTCCTAGTTATCAGGTAAGACATTCAAACTGACCAGAAAAATAAGGAGAAGTTGATCACTAATTGCCTATTCACTAATGCTCAGAGGGCCACAGGGTAATGAAGATTCGAAGGGACCCGAGGTTTCTACTCCAATCTCCTGGGCAGAGCTTTGTGATCACAGTAGGCTCCTCAAGGCTTAGATGCAGCCAGGTCTTGAGAACCTTCAAGGATGGAGCAAAATATTCCAGCCAGCCTGTTCCACAGCCTGACTGCCCTCTTGGGAAATGGCTTCTCCTTTTATTCTGTCTCTATCTCTTCTCCTGTTTCAGTCTATGCCTCTCACCCTCCTACCATGCATCACTGCGAAAAGTAAGGCTCTGTCTTCTTGATGTCCTGCCACAGGTACTCCCCAAAGCAGCCTCTTTACCAGGTTGAACAAACCCACGACCCTCACCTGCTCTCAACAGAACAAGCACCTCTGACAATTTTGGAGGCCTTCCATCTCACCTTGCTCCAGTTTGACATTGCCTTTCTTGTGTTAAATTCAATGCAACCTATCGTGAAAATATGAAGATCCTGCTCCTTCTTCAGTTCCTGGAAAACTGTGTTTTCAGTTCATGGAGAACATGACACTTAGGGAGAAATCAAAGTCTGTATTTCATGACTATCACACTCCACGCATTGGTCCTTATTCCAAAGTATTCTAAAATACCATCTTGGAACATCCTCTTCAAAATTTCTCATTAAGATTTAATCTGAAGAGGTAAATATTACCACCTACTCCCGAAGTACTGCTTAAAGGTTTTTAAGATTTTATTCCATCAAGGGTGATGAATCAATGCCACCTACTTCCTAGATATAATCACCTTCCTAGTGTCTTCTAGACACAGAAAAGACACATTTTATTAGGACTAGACTACATCATTTGGAGTAATTACTGGAATCACAGCAATGCAACTTTAGGATTTAAAATAAATTACCAAGGATTATTTAAAACTTTCTGGCCCCCTTCATGCTTGCTTTTTGGGAAACTTGTCACAAGTAGATCACAAGTAGACAGCACCTGGTTATCACATCTGCAATTACTATAAAAATAAAAGTAATTATACTTAAAATAAGTATCATGTACTGGGAACTCTCTAGTTCCCCTTCCCATATTTTTTTCAGGAATTAGGTCTTCATTAGAATGTAGAGAAGAAAACAAGAATAACTTATGGATGTCTGAAAATCCCTTGGAATTAGCACATGGAATCTGTGCTATAAGCTAAAAGAAATTTGATAGACCTTTAGTAAGTTATTAATAAATGAGGGTCAAAACAGATTCAGGTATTCACCTTCCTGTTTTTCTCAAGTGCTA